>JABFAK010000516.1:0-43974 GCA_013266265.1 Fusarium sp. NRRL 66182
CCCCTAAACACCCCCGATATCTATCATGGGTAGTTCATGTCTCTTTTATGGGAGAATCTCCTTATTGTCCCAATCCCAACACTTACCTCGTCCATCCAAACCCAGCCCTGTTGCTACACTGACGAGCCTGTCGACAGCATACTCTGGACTAAACAGCTTGCCCTCTCTTGTCCTATCCCAGAAGTCCCTGCTCAGATCGGTCTTGACCGTTCCAGGATGATAGGTTATGGATATACCCTTGTCGCCGCAGCGTCCCTTTAGGTAAATGTCATAACTTTTGCCGACGCTGATAACGCCCGCTTTGCTCGCGCGGTACGAGAACCACCCACCAGCTTGGTTATCAGAAGTGGAACCTACGCGAGCAGCCATGCTGAGCCATGTTGCATGTGAAGGCATCTTGACCTCGTCACCCCCCGGACTGTCTTGGAGCTCAGTGGCCCGCGTGGGGAGAAATTGATCAAAGTGCTTGATGAGGAGAAGAGGTCCGAGAGTGTTGACACGAAGCTGCTCGAGACTAGCGCCTGCGTCGATTTGGCTCGGTTTCTTCTCGGGTCTCAGGATGCCGGGGATAGCGCACGCCAAGCGCAGATGATGCCTATCGAGGGGGAACAAATCAGCAGCTTGGGAGGCTGCGTCTTGGAGGGACTTGTCGTCTGTGACGTCGGCGTGGACGACGAAGAGACGCTTGGCGAGGGTGTCGTTGGAGGGAAGGTCCTGTAGGAGAGATTTCTTTACGTCCTTTGGGTCGTGGTGAAGACGAGCTGTTGCGAGGATAGGAAGGGATGTCTTTTGGAGGAGATGGCGGGTGAGGGCATAGCCGATTCCTCTGTTGGAAGGGGATATGAAGATCCAGGGTTTACTCATTGTGAGGATGTGATGGTAAGCAAATTTGTGGCTGCATAGATAGAGGCCAGTTTTACGACAATTGCCATCATGAGTCTTCTATCAAAAAGAGTGGCTGATCCATGATGCGCAGACATTCAAGTTCAAATACGTCATGCAAGATGTCGACTCAGGGGCGGGCCCCGATCAGTGTGCAAGAGCTTATTCCCTGATTGGGTATGATGATATCGTTTTCGGCTGCTGGAATAAAGTTGATTAGAAACGGCTGGGTGAGGCGTCAAGGGCATATACATATGTATGCAAGTGAGCGGGGATCGTTCATTTAAAGCAGAGAGAAGATGGATATAGTCAGCAAAATTAGTACCAATAAGTAGAGAAACAACTAACTAGATGAAGAGATATCAAGGCGCACAATGGAATACCCTCTAGAGTTATCATGGCAGGCGTTAGCTAGGAAAATGCACGTCTGGTGCGAGACTGTACTATACTATAGTATTACGTGTTGAATATACCCAAAGTTCAACGCTTCGCTGGTCCACCAAGAAATATAACCAACCCATCCCATGTCCAACATCAAACACAAAATACCTCCCTATCCTTCTCTTACACCCTAGTCTCCTTCCTTGGTAGGAATAGACTCTAGTCGGAATACGACTGCAACAGTCTGTCGTCGTCCATTCCTAGCGACCTGGCCTCAAAGCTCAGTCGTGATCGTCCTGCTAGCTCCCGCATCAGTGGCTCAATCGTATCAAATCCACTCATATCATCGCTCACACTTCCAGCTTCAAGTTCCTCCTTGGTCCTTACAAGCTGCTCCAAAAAATCCCGCTCCGAAGTGCCCGGCCTCGCCATCATTCGGCCCCGGCTCGACGGTCTGGTTTGTGACGAGTTCCGATGGCGCGTCTGCTCGTCGTCAGAAACCCATCCTTGTGCACGGCGATGCTGCTCGCCTTGAGCGTGGGCGAGCGTGCGGTTGAGGTTGTCCAGCACAGGCACGAGTGCCCGTAGCCAGACGTCGCCGTTGCGTTCGAGTCGACGAACGCGACGCTCCATTTCTCTGATGCGATATTCTCGGTACGCCTCGTATCGGCGCAGCATCTCCTTCTCCATTGCCGGACTTTTGGCATCCTCGGCCTCCTCCTTTGAGGCTGTCCTCCTCGCTCTCGGTTGAGGACTCGTATTCGTTGCTATATCCTTGCGTTTCCGCTCGCCATCCCGCGCAGCGTTCCACTCCCGGCGTCGTGAAAGAGAGGTTCGGTCCTGTGAGCTCTGCTTATGAGTTGGCGATCCATGCGCTGATTGAGGAGGCGTCGGGGATCCGTTCATGTAAGAGGCAGGAGAAGGTGGAATCGGCCAACTTTTGGCTCCACGCTTGATGAAGTTTTCACTCGCTGAAGTTTTCAAAATAGGTCTTGCATCCGCGAAATCTGAGCTTGGGGTTTTCTCGGGGTAATCAGGAAGACCAGATGACGGGGGAGGAGATGGGTTGACGTTTGCGACGACCATGATAGGACATATACTCTGACGCTGCGGTGATCTCTTGGGCAATGGAGGAGGTCGTTCCGCGTCATCTTCTGGCAGCTCTTTGATGGTATCTCTCTCAAGGTCTTCGGATTTGAGATCAGTCGGAGCAAATACCATGCTACGCCGCTTCAGAGAAGCAGCTTCCATGTCTCTTCTCTTCTTGTCTTTTACTTTCTCGCGGCGACTCTGTGACGAACTGAGCTCAGGAGTAAACCGGGGGTCTTCTGTGACTTTCTTCTTGGACCTGGTACGAGAGACGCGCAGAGGACTCTTTGTAATAACAGTAATAGGTGACTCCGGCCGCTTGGTCGATGACCGTATGTGAGACTCCCTGGCTGCCATTGACTTTGCCTCAACTGGCCTAGCCTCTCCAACCACGGGGTCATTCTCGCTTGCAGTCATGATGCTCTTGGAAAGAGATGGCTGGTATGATCCGTCTTTGGATACGGGCCGAGCAGGTGAAGTAGGAGTCGGATGAGTCTCTGTCGTGGTTGGCTGAGACATCATGGTCCCGATTGATAAGTCTCCCAGATGGACAAAACGGGACCCTGTCAAACTAGGATTCCACGAAGGGACTTTACCATTGCTACTCAGGCTTACTGGACGCAGACCCCCCTGGTCATGGTTCTGAAATTCTCGGGACTGCTCGTTAGCTTGTCTGACTTGATCTGGGGTCAAGACCCTGAGGGGAGGTGCCGCGAGAACGTTCAAATTCTCAGGTGTCTTGGCATGATTGCTGCTATTAATAGTCCCGGAGAGATACGACCCTCCGTTCGCGGTGTTTGGAGATGCTTGAGGGATGGTTGATAGGAGAAACTGCGAGTTTGCTGGACTCACTGAAGGCGTTGATTCTCTGTCCTCGGTCACGGTCCGTAGCACTGTTACGACGCCCTTTTCGTTCAAGACAGCCCTTGTAGGAGAATACTGGGAAGTGAGCGGCTTCACATTGCGGTGCTGATAGACGGGATACTGAGACCTGGGGGTTCGGCCAAAGGGCGAGGCGTCCAGGGGGATGGAAATTGCAATGTGCCGATGACCGCCTATCGTTGTGCCCGAGACAGCTGAGTCTGGGAGTCGGATTGTCTGAGGCGACTTTGAGATGGACTTGGTTCTCTTGCCCAACTTTCGTATCCTGTGCCATCGGCCCCTGTCTCCGGGGGCGATATGATCAGGGATAGACATAAAGTTACCAGATGGCGGGCTGTGATTCCTCAGAAAGTCGATGAGCTCTGCAAGACCATCATGCGGTTTTCCGGGCTCCTGCTGTCTTTGCTGCTGATCAATGAAAGTGTCGTCGTGAAATTCCACGTCCTGGCCAGACCGGTTGAGCAGGTTTGATGCAGACTTTGCCCTGGGCCGGGTGCGTGCTGGTGCATGCGCATCAGAGCTGGGCCGTGGTAGGTAGTGATACTGGGGACTCTTTGGTACAGGTGAGGCGGTTGTGCGAGGATAGGGAACGCCATTGCCCGACGTGACAGAGGCCTCTTGACCAAGGCCAGCAGTAGCTTGAGCCATGCCGGGCTGACTGATACTATACGCTCTTGCGCAACGATGCACTTGGATCCATGGAAAGAGAGAAGAAGAAACCTGTTTGATCGGTCAGTACAAGATACATAGTATCCAAGTTTTTATTTTTTATTTTTTTAGTTTTTTTTTTAGTTTTTTTTTTGCATTATCTGACCTTTGTATGGGCTCGGGGGTTTTTCTTGTGTGCTCCCCCTCCTCAGGTGAAGAAAAGGCGGGAGGTTGCAGACCGGTGATATGAGCGAGTCTTGTATCACGGTACTAACGTTGGCCAAGATTATGACAGGATTGAGCAGGAAAAAGAAGAAGAGGAAAATGAGAAGTGATGATGATTGTGACTATGTTGTTGTTGTTGTTGTTGTTGAAGAAGAAGAAGAAGAGATTCAGGTTTGCCAGAAGCTGGAGACAGGCACAGACTGACTGGCCTGGTTCCCTTACAACAGAGGGAGGAGATCCCTATGGCAGCCCGAGCAGCAGAGAGAGAGCCAATGCCGTCACCCTCAGTACTACTACGTATATAGAACCCTGGACGCCAAATTGCCGCTATTAGTTTTAGCTCAGGCTAACCGTTGATGGATGGAGGCTGGTCGGAAACCCGCCAAACGGCTCCCCCCCTCCCCAATTGCGTTAAGGGAAAAAGGGGAGAGATCGTCTCGTTTGTTTTAGCGACAGAAGGTCACTGTTGTAATTGCAACACTGACGATAGTTGCATACACGCATACATACATGCATACATACACACACACACACACACACATAGGTACCTAACCTAGGTAATTAGTTAACCCAGCTATTCGGGTTGGCACCAAAGATCGGCGTCGAAAGTAATTACTGTAGTGTACTATAGGTATGTTTTAGTCAGATTGAGCTGGACACCTCATTTCCCATCTTCCTCTACCCTTTTTTTCCCCTTCCCTCTCCTTTCCTTGCTTTTTCTTGACCACTGCCCCTTTGTCCACCACTCAAAATAATGCCCTATTGCCTAATGCCTAATGCCTTGGTCTCATGATCCAGCCTCTTGCAAAGTTTTTCCGTAAAACAGAAGAAAAAGCAAAAAAATAATAGTGGTCAGTTCATCGTCACCTCTTTTTGTGCTACCACCAGCCTCCTCGGGTGATGCATATTACACGGACTCAGCCAAGCCTACTTGTTACTGCAAGTCCCGAGAGGGAGGGGACCATCTCATTTCAGCTCCAGCTCTCCAGTCTCCAGAGCTCTGAGCTCTCCCGCTACTACGTAGTTTTGTTTGACCGTCCAAAGCCCTTCCGAGCGCCACCGTTGATCTCATTCTGCAGCAGTCCGTTAGTGTGATTACCTTGCCAAGTTACTGAAAGGGTCCTTGCTACATGTACAGCAGAACTCTAGGCCTTGGGCGAACCAGCTTCCACGCTGAGTGATATATATTTGTTAGCCCCTCTGTCTATCTATCTTGGCATCTGAGCTGGCCCTGTTTAGCAAGAGCCCACAATCGTCACGGCATGCATCATAATCATTGTTCATTGCAGCCCCCCCCCAATGTCCTGTAAGTGACTGCAACACCTGGTGCTGCAGCAGCACAAGTCGCCGCGCAAGGATCGGATATTGGTACCCTTGTCTGTAACCAGGAACCCCCTGATTGTATACCCTGCCTATCGAAATGACAAAACCCTTGCCCTTGGCCTTTTAGTGATCATCCTCACTACCGGGTGCTTAGGCGAGTCGATCCATGCTCGTGTAAACAACCCCCAGTTGTCGCCTCGTATTGTTTCGATATCACGTGATGCAAGACAACTTCATCAGCCCAAGAGACAATGGAATACATCAAGTCGTGCACGTGCTATGCTAATCAGGCGCATTGCCATGTGCCATCAAAGATAGCAAATCAGGTCTTGCTCGCAAGCCTCCTTCTGCGCCCCGAGGCTCGAGATCTGGCCCGTTCCAGCCCGCCGAGCTTTTCATCAACCAACTACTACTGGCCAAGAGGGGCCTCAAACATCCCCCCCTTGCATATTACCACCATCGGCGGCTCACTCGTGTATTCGCGAGAAGAGGTATTAGCCCTGAGTCATGCTCTGAAGCCGCAATGCAGTGTCTCGGGTCATGTCTAATCCTCTGAGAAATGCAACCATCGCTTCCGTTCCGATGCCCTCTCATGAATGCCCAGAGAAAATCAAAATAATGCACATCTCCGCCCAACGCCTGTAAATGCATAACAACACGTATCCTCCTCTACACCTATAATACATGATCCTAGATTCTTGATACATCTATGTTCTTACCGCCTCTTTGGAACGAAGAGACTAGGCTTCCCCTTCTTGCGAGAAGATGGTGGCAGAGGCGCCCGTCTAGTTTGCTGAGACTGATGTGAGCAATCGGTCATATCACTCGAGAGGAAATTGGATTTACCTGGTTGTTACCGTCATGAGACTGGTAGGATCCAGAGTTTGAGGGGCCTGGTGGTATCCTTGGCCCTGTCGGAATCCCGGGTCCGGCTGATATTGAAGGTCCGGTCGGCATTGATGGCCCGGAGGCTGCCACTGCCGGTGGCCTTTCGGGTGGCGTCAATCCCATGACAGACATTGCCGAAGGGTCTGTAGGTCCCGCTTTAGGCGGCCGAGGTGGTCTTTGGCCAAACTTGTTCATAAGCCCACCGGGTCGGGACCTGTCGCTTGCTATCTGTTTGGTTGTTAGAAATCAATCATGGGCAGTCTGTCTACGTTCTTGTGGATTGCCAACGTACTCTTTTGGTCACCGGCTGGTTCGGGTCTGTTCCATCGTGTGCCCGTTTCTTCGTTTCCCCTGCCGGCTTGCTTGAGGAGGTATGAATGACAGGTGGTCCTGCAGAGCGTGGAATAATGCCAGTCTGTTCCTCTCCTCCAATGCCTGGTGTTTGGGGTGCAGGAGCTGGTTGCTGCACCGCTGCCATGTTTGGCGAGTTAGAACGTGACGAGGGCAGAGAAGACGTACGAGGCGCATCTCGCATGACCACCTCTCGATCTTGTGCCTTGGGTGGCGGCGGGATGTAAGCACCAGGCTTGGCTTTCTCGAGAGGTTTCCGGAACATTGACAGAATATCGCCCTTGGTATAGCGATCTCTTGTCTGGGCATCCTCAATGAGTTTCCGCCAGAACTCGCCTTGCACAAGCGCTCTCGAGTCACCAAGAATCCAGAGGGACGACTTGGCACGAGTCAGACCGACGTTCATACGTCGAATATCAGTCATGAAACCAATACCCCCTGTAGAGCTAGCACGAACGCAAGAGAAGATGATGATCTCACACTCGCGACCCTGGAAAGCATCGGTTGTGTTGAACTCGATGATGTTAGTAATGCCCTCGCCGTAGCGCGACCGGAACCGGTTTCTCAACTCATAAAGCTGGGCTTTGTAAGGCGTAATGATGCCGATCTTGCCAGTCAAATCGCACTCGCGGTATTCATTGCTGAATCGATCGTACATTTGTATGGCAACTTCCAACTCTTTGGTGTTAACCAGAGACTGCCCCATGTGGCCTCGCTCCTGGACACCCTGAACATCGAAGAAGCGGTACGGGCCGAGGAGCGCGCTCCTATGCCAGGGCTGCTGTCGGAGCTCGTGCATATTCTGACCATCCGCGAGTTGACCTTCATAGAACTCACGACTGGGGAACATACTGATCTCGGGGTGCATACGATACTGCATGTCCAGCAGGTGTACTGATTTGGGATGGTTTTGTTGCATCCGGACGAACAAACTTTGATCGTAGCCAAACTTCGCTGCTGACTGTGAGAGGACGGTAGGAGGAAGCTGCTTGGGATCTCCGACGAGAATACACTTGCAGCAGCCATACTTGAGAGGAATCAGGGCACTCAACTCCACGCACTGGGCAGCTTCATCGATAATGACCGTTTCAAACTCGACATCGAGATTTCGGAACATCTCGTGACCACTGCCACTTAGAGTAGCGCACAGGACCTGGGCATTGTTGAGGATTTCTTGCTGTACTTGTCGGCGGCGCAACTCCATCTCTCGAGCGACAGAGTTGCCGCTGCTCTTGTCAGCATCGATTTGTTTGCCGATCGACATCTGGCGTCGCTTCAGCTCCTCAAACTCTCGAGATAGCTTGTTGTATACTGCGCGGTCATCATCGTCTCTTGATGCCTCCAGGCGGGGACGCAGGTGAGAAAGCTCTTCTTTGATCTTTGCGGCATCTTCATGAAGCTTATCACGGTCGGCCTTGACCTTGTCCTTTGACTGGTCACCATCGAGACGGGCCTTGACCAGCTCGTCTAGAGTGACATCCCTTACGGCAGCATTAATAGCATCACTTCGACCGAGTCGCAGCACGTTGATGTTCCGCGTCTTTCCTGAAATCGTTCTGACACCAGCCTTCAATCGTAGCACCAGTTCGTCCACAGCAGCGTTGCTGGGCGCGCAAACTAGGAGCTTTTTGGATCGATTTTGGATGTTTGTGCCTGGAGCACCATTCGGTCTTAGAGGCACGCCCATAGAAACACCCTGATTGCCCATTTGACTGAGCTGCTCGGAAAGTAGGGTACCAACCATAGCCACAATGGTCTTGGTTTTTCCAGTACCGGGAGGACTATTCTCGTTAGCTTTGCCATAGATAGCTGTAATCAACTTACCCTTGAATCAAAGTGAAACCATCATTGTCGTGTGCGCCCAAAACAGCCATAGCCTGTCCTTGGTTTAGGGCATAGTTCTCCATGCAGTTATTGACCTTCTCTTCTCCGTATCGAAGAATAGGAGACGGTTCTGCGTTTAGGATCTCGTCCATAAGATCATAATACTGCAGGCTCTCCAACGCAGCGTACTCTCGCTCGATCGTAGTCATGTTGGTAATCTTGACCCCAAAGACGCTTACATTGGGGGTCAGCACCTGTGTCATGGGGTTATTTCGAGACGCCACACGATAGGTGATCTCGATGAGCTCCTTTTTATAGGTGATACGATGGACTCTGGCTAGACAGTGTCGAGCTGTCGGATCCGTCAGAGGATTTTCGGCCTCTGAGACGAGAATAATGTCGCCTTCGGAGACGCCGCGCTCCCTGTTTTGAACAACAGGCATGGTGAACGTAGCCTCCAGATAGCTGTCCACGCTCGCTCGGCTTGCAATCTTCATACCAAAAGGCTGAGAGGTTATCTCATCCTTAGCCGTAACGAAAGAACGCCAGGCTTCAGAGGCCAGGAGAGGAAAGAAAGTATCCTGGTAATTTCTAGGGTTGGAATACTTAGTGGCAACCTCGGACGCTGCTGGACCGTTGGGAGGTTCGTTGCCACCGTGGAAAATATCCCAAGCCAAGATGGTGTTGTGCAGTCGATCCATAGGGGGGATCAATCTAGCTCTCATCTCCTTTACGGAGCGTTGTTGTCTAACCTTCTTGACAGGCCTACGAATCTTATCACGCAACGCCTGCTGACGGCGCCTCTCGGCCTCATCTAGAGTCTTCTGGCCCCCAGTGCTGAGTGCAGCGAGCTCGTTATCAACATCAGACTCCTCTTCTTCTTCCTCGGACTCCTCGTCCGAGCTATTAACCATGATTTCACTTCTGCCATGGTCCTTGCCACTGAGGCCGAGACTGAGCAGGCCAGAGCCTTCTCCAGGAACGGTCTCTCCTCTAAGTGCCTTGGCCTTTGCAATGGCTGCCGCATCACGCTTGGCCTTTTCAGCCTTTTCTCTTTGCCTGCTTTCCTTCAATGCTGAAATTGCCTTTTGATCTGGCACCTTTAGTTTGGGCTTTATCTTGAGCATGGCCTTTGCCTTGGCCTTGGCTTGTTGAGCCTCTAGCTGTTTGAGAATGGGGCTATCGATGGAGCTACTAAGCTCGAGTACATCGTCACGATTAGATCTGGATGAGGGCGTTGTAATTGTGCCAGTCGCTGACGTGCCAGATTTTGACCAGGCATCGAGTTTGCTCTGCTTCTTGATCTGGTCCTTCGGCGTTTGTGCTTTCTGCGCAACACCCAGCTGATAAATTTGCACTTCTTCGTCGTTTTGTCCTAGGGCCTGTAGAAGTTCGGCTCGCTGCTGGTCTGTCATGTTAGTTGACCTGACGTACTTGCCTGGGATGCTAGTTGGCAGGCAAGCATCGGTGATCAGCCGACGTGAAGCAGGGTTGATCTCATGGTTGTTCTCTCGGAGCCGGGTAAGAATTTTGCAGAGAACTCGGACAGTGACATCGACAAGCCACTTATCCTTTAAACGAATCATGTTCTCCATACCACCAAAGTGCTGTTTCGCGGGGATGAGAATCTGTGACATAGTGTCTTCCTCACTTTTACCCATGGCTTTGGATATGGCTGAGGTGATCAACCCGTCTTCTGCAACGAGGGCTTCGGCAAGCTCCATGATCTCGCGACAGAACTCGGTCATTACGGCATTCTGGATGTACCGTGACCAGCCTTCGATATTCCTGCATGCAGTAGAGACAAATCGCCATTGCTCGCTCCACCAACGCAGGACTTTTGCAGCAGAGATTGGCTCAAGGGTCTTGACTCGCAGGACTCCAGACATGGGATCAGTCAGTCCACGGAGAATATCTCGACTCATGTTGAGGATTGGTCGGATAGGGCCCCATGGATTAGGAGGTTTCAAAATTCGCTCCAGGGCCCAGACTATGGACGAAAGTGTCTGGTCAGGATGAAGTTGGGACATCTGTTCAAAGGCACTGCTCTGGGAAAGCTCCCCAGTCCAGCTCTTGAGCAACTCAGAAGCTGCTTCAGAAAGCCCCGGCTCTCCGTGTGTGGAGAGTGAAATGGTGCCCTGAAACGCAAGCCGGTCGTTGAATAGTGTATTCAGGTCTGTAGCGTCCAGCTCGGACATTCGGCCAAGAAGATTCCCAAGGATATCTACAGTCCCAGCAAGAGAGCGATTGAAGTTCTTGCTTGAGTCACTCAATTTGTCGTCGCTTTTTAAAGCTCTCACCTGTTCAACGCCAATCAAAGGTTCCAGTGATAGCACAACGTCTCTTGCTAGATCGATTTGTTCAGTCGACAGGTCGAACATTTCGACGATGCCCTGCCAGAAAACCTTCGAGTCCCTCGTGACTGCGGATTGAAGCTGCTTGCCTTCAAAACATGCGATGTACTCCTCCGCAAAAATTTTCATGTCGAGCTTCATGGCAGTTTGCATGGCCTTCTTGGCTGCATTTGCCACTTGGAAGGTCTGCCAACCCTCCCTCTCTTGACCGGGGGCACGCAAATTCCGGAGGATGAGGTCCTTGTACTTCATGACGAGATTGAACGCGGCGCAAGCGTATAGGTGGGTTGTCCCGGCACCAATCTTGGTGTCATGATCAAGAAAGGTGGACATGGTGAGCTGTAAGGCATCGAAGCCAGCACGGATGCAGGCCGCCCGGCCGGGTTCACCAATGCTCTGGTCCCTGGCAAGCGACTCGAACAAGGTATGCATCAGGACCTCGCAAGCATCGTATCTGCGATCGCGACCAAGTGATTGTAGCCATGGGTCAACCCAAGACGTAGGGAACGGCACAAGTGATGACCCGCTATCGAAACCAGTCCAGCAATCGTCCAGAGACTGGCGAAGTAAATTTTTGTAGCCAGGACTTGCAAATAGTAGATCAGCAATGACATTAGGGCGGGCATCTCCAATAACATCCCAAAAGGCCCTAGGTGCTTTCTTGAGAAAGTTTGTCAGAACGGTGATTGTCATGACCAATACACTCTCTGCAGGGCAAAACTGAATATGGCGAAAAAGAAGATCGTATACGTGGAAACTTCCGGGTTTGAGCTCTAGGCCTCGTAGACGCTGAAGAATGACATCCGCAGTTAAAGTTCTGAGTATCTCGTTGAAGCCTTGCCAGAACTGCTCCATCTCAGGCCATGACTCTGTCGCCTGGGGGTCTTTTCGGCAAATATCGTCAATGGCTCTCGTGAGGCCACCGCTGACAGCCCAGTCAAACTGTTCCAACGTCATGGCGCTAGTATCAAGGTTTTGATAATTGTCTGTCGCCCATTTGCGGCGGTCTTGGTTCTTCAAGTCGAATATGAAGTATGTCATCCCTGGCAAAGGCTCCTTAGTCCCTAGTTTAAGACCACTCTTACCTTGCAGGCGCTGGAAAACATATTGAAAGGTGGCTCGCCGCCCCGGGTCCTCCATGTAGGGCATACAACATAGAGCCTCATACACAGAGATATGGACCTCGGATAGGTGTTCCCCCAGTTGCGATTTCTTGAACGCAGTTCCGGCTGATATGATCTTCTCGATGAACGATTTGGCCCATTGCAAACTTAATTGAATACGCTCGACATCTCTACCTTCAAGCATGACTTGGATATCGCCAACAACGTCTTCGTCCCATCGTCTGGTGATGTTAGTGCCAATGCAAAGCCTTTGTTGCGAGAGCCAACCCACTCGTTGAATTGTTGAAGGAGAAGTTTGCGCTTCATGTGCCAATTATAGACACAGTCTGCGCAATGCTTTAGGCAGCCGTTGAGCCGCTCGGCGAGCTCTTCTCCCCATTTTCCCTGGCTTGACTTGTCGAAGCCAAAGATCAAGCAGTTCCAGTATGTGACTTCTAGTCGCTCCTTTCCTTTCTGTATGCGACTGTTCTTTTCTTCCTGCGAAATGGCCGAGTCCGGGTCTTCCGCAATTTTATAGTTCTCATTGTCGTCGTCGCCGATACGGGGACACAGCAGATGGCATTCTTGGTCGAATTTTTGTATCTTCTCGTACCATTTGGTGAGCTCTTCATTGAGTTCCATTTTCCAATGTGCAGATACGTTGGCGCATCTCTCAAGGTCGTGCTAAAGCGAAGAGTCCAGGGGTAGGGCGAGACGTCGATTTTTCATAGACAGGGAGAGATGCGAAAGCTGGTGTTTAAGACTGTTGCTGGGGCGCTCTCGTCCTTTCGTTAACGTCGGATCGCTTGCAGCAAGGCAATAAAAAGTAAAGGAGTGATGCAGCTGCGGGAGAATAAGTAAATACCGTTTGAATTCGAATCTCTAAGGCGTTGCTAAGCCCTTCGTTGATTGGCAAGCAACACAATGAGGGTTGGAATTGGAAAGTTGGACAGACGAAGCTTTGGCAATGGATGGAGACAGCCAAAAAAGCCAAAGCCATTCTTTGGTTTGACGCGCTGAGCCGCGTTTTTGCAAGGGGGTTTAATGAGTAAGGTGGGGCAGCCGTCGCTGGGCAGCCAGCCACTAAGGCTCAGCCTGTGGCGTCGTTGCTCTTTGCTCGCGCTTCTACATAATCGACAATGTAGTTGTTGGTGAGAGAATTGCTGCACTCTCGCGTCGAAGCAATACAGGCACATGAAAGGAGGCAAATAGAAATCTTATTACAATACACAGTCTACGGCTTCAACTTGATCACAAAGACTTAATCACTGTCCTCTTCCTTCACATGCTTCTTTGACCCCCCGTATTGCCTTTTGCCCATTCGCTCAACAAGGCCATCAAGAGGACACTTGGTCTTGTTCCATTCTTCACTTCCTTCGCTCGTGTTTGCTCTGCATCGGATACAGCTTCGCCCGTGCTGAACAAACAACTTGTGTAAGCCATATTTAAGATGGTTAGGTATGCGAACCTCCAAGTGACTGAACGTCTGATCTCGAGTAGCTTTTGGCGGCACCCATTTCAGCCAACCACTTATTCGGTGTACATGAGTATCGACCGCAAAGCTAGGCTGCTGTAGACAAAAGAGAATAACACAGGATGCTGTCTTCACGCCAATACCGGGAAACTTGGTGAGTGTCGACATCGCTTCGTCTGGGGGCATCCCGTGGATGTGATCCAAAGAAAGGATGTCCTGTTCTGTTTTCAAGATCTCGAGATCTTTTTGGCCTTGTGTCTTGCCTTCTGCCCCGGCAATCCCCACTGCTTTCCCGCCATTCTTCTCCTCCAAGAAAATCTCTCGTCGCTTTGTGTTCTCTTCATAGACCAGCTCCAGGATAGCTTTGATATCTTTTCCTTTGACCTGCGCCAGACCACCAGTCTTGATAGAATCGACGATGGTGGGCAGTGAAGCAGTTCTGACCTTGTTCCAATCAACGCTGCCCTTTCCAATTCCTTTATCAATAATACCAAAGGTGCTCACCAGCCCTCTGAAGGCTGCGCTGGAGTTGCGATTGGAAGTGTTTGCGCTCAGACGGGTGCGAATCAGAGCATCCAAGACAGATGGAACCTCTCCGCAGCCCGATACTTCAAGAGACGGCGCCGGTATCCTTTCGGGGGCTGTGGCTTCTCCATGGACTTTGGCCAGTCGACGGTAGACTTCTTCACAATCTTCTGCTGAAGGAGCTTCCCAATCAGGAAAAGGTGTAATACCAGGTGTAAGTCCATACGGATTGTCTTTTGTCTTATTGACGGCTTTCCGAACTGGCGCCTCCATCGCCACATCAACATCCCCAGCCTCGTCTTTCACTTCTCTCTTGGCTTTTGATGGTTTGTTTGGCTTCTTTGTCTGTGCTCTTGTGCTGGGTTCATCGTCAGACTCGAAATATGAAGATTTGGCAGCAGACAGCCGCGGTCGTAGTGATCTACCAGTCGAAGACTCAGTCTCCTGGGGAGAAGGCGGATTTAAGACTCTAGTGCTCTGTCTGGCCTCGGGTGAGGTCTCATTGGCTTTGGTATTCTCAATCAACTCTCTTGAGTCTTCTGGTTGAGTTGGAATCTTTTTGGCATTCGTGCGGGTGGCACGGACAGGTCCGAGATTGTGTGGTAATTCGTCCAAGGACGTGCCGTCGTCCTGATCCTCGGCTTTGGTCCTCTGTCGTTTCACAGGAGTCTGATCTGTGCTTTTCACTTCGCGCTTTCGTAATGTTCGGGGAGCCATGGCGATTTGTGCAGATCGAAGACAAGTATGAGAGTGATGAATGGCTTGAGATGACGCAAACCGGAAGCGTAGGTTATATGGCAATAAATATTTCACAGAAGATGATATATGGACTCTGTTCATGACCCAAAAGCAAATAGAATCAAGTTATTGACAGATAGCAATTCTCTCATCTTATCATACCTATTATTGGGTCCCCTTTTTAATTATTCTTTGGATCATGCTGATCGCATCCATGACCTCAACAGTCGAGCCAACGATCGCTGTTCCAGCTGCACAGACTAACCCAGTTGGTCACATTCAACTATTACTCGAACACCAAAGACCTACGAGGGGAGTACGTATTAGACTTTCAGGGCATCTAGAGTTTATTTCCAATATTATTCCTTGCTTTTAGCCCGGTGCTATCTCTTGCATTTGAGGTGGCCTCTAGATAACAAATATGGCTAAAAATGCGTTCAACCTCTGATGGCACCTCGCCCACTCCACTGTTAATATGGTTTAAGCAAACAGCCCGCAGGGATAGTAATCATTGTCACGCATAACCGCTATGGCTTATATAGGTAACCTGTGACAATTATGAGTTTAATACTAGTCTCTATAATTCTTTACATATCATAAGATAGTAGGGAAAAAACATTAAATATTAAAATAAATAGATTAGATTTTAGATGAATGCCCTGAGATTTATACTGTGCCTTTTAATTTTATTAAGAAAGACTTTTTTTTTAGAGTAATATAATAGCAAAACCACGAAATGGCAATATTTATTATCCCTTCGGGCTGTATGTACCTAGGGATCCAAGAACGAATCGATAGACGTAAAATCCAGTGCTTGTCGAGACAAAAACAAATCATAACTTCATATCATGACTTTGTGTGTGATTCGGTATCCATGCTGGCCTTCTCTGATTACCTATCAACAGAAATGTAAGGAAACTCCTTCACCCCACAAATACAATCTTTATCCAGCCCAGCTGTAGAACAAGGAAGTCTGGACAAGCAATTCTTTATTCGCAATCTCCCAAAGGAGAAAGAATCTCGAATTATTGAGTGTTTGAGAACTTATCAAAGAATAGAGTGAAGCAATACCACTCTCAAGATCATAGTCACCTCCACCGCGTATAAGGAAGGGAGTGTCCGTTTCGTTCAAATAGCTCATATTGTGCGCAACGAGGCCAATTTAAGCAGCTGGAGAGCAACTTAAAAATCATGGGGAGGAGGTGGGAAAATTATAAATTATACAAGTGCTATCATAAGAGCTCCTTGCAGGTTCCTCCAGTCTGTTCTGATCTCACCATGGTGTTATCGCGACTACATGTATGGACGGCAACCTGCCCCTAAACCGGTTCCCACTTGGATTTCAAGTACAATTAAGTACTTACCTGTACTTGAGTCACATAATAGTGAGGTTTGGTATGGGTATCTGGACATCGCTTAATATTGCTAGCTCTGAGGTGCAGTGCCAGGCATGGCTTAATCGACTTGACACTGCTTAAGCGATGTCTCTTAGAGCTGTCAGTCTTTTAAAACCCATGTCGTCTAAGAAGTAGCAGTAGATAGTATAGAGATAGCCCCATGTTTAATATTCACTGCCTCAATTAAATATCGAGCCAGCCTTTAGTGAGTTGTACGCAAGCCGAGTCTTGATACATCCAGGAATGCCTCTGGTTTCTGTGGAAGAGCTCAGCGTCATGTGAACCGAGACGAAGATAGCTATTTATGAATGGTGTAGAAGTGAATCTACTCTTAATGGGGTCTTTACTGTGAGTACACCAGTAAATGCTATAGTATGAATGGTTGTTTGACCTCTAGTGTTTGCCACAAGGTCTTAGGACAAGTGAATGCCTTCTATCGGCAAACAGCCCATAGTTTTCGATGCACGGACTATCTACTTAGTGCTATGTTCGTAGCTACGGTTGCCGAGGAATTGACAACGTGCTTGCATATATGTGAAAGCTATTTCTCTCATCTTCTTTCATCCACAACCCTCCACCTTGACACCATCACAAGGGTTTTTTTTTCTTGCCCGAGACAATTGTCGCCCTATATCTGACATTTCGCCCAAGGTAAAAACTTGCGCTCCTCAACATCATCATGTGTTCTTAAGCCGGTTAACACAGCAACTTAGACATTTCTCCTCCTTCGCCTCGGGCTGAGCGCAGCCCCTCAGCACATAATGGCGATCAGTTACATCGACCTCGAGGAGGAAGAGAGAGCGGAAACATGGTATCTCTCTGAAAACCATAACGGCTTCCCTAAGCGTCGAAGGCGTCTTTCCTCTTGCACCATGGACGAGGATCGCACCTCTGACTCTAATAACAATTTCAAAGAAGTGATCGACCTTACAGCAGAGTTGGGCACGTCTGGGCATTGCTTGCTCAATGAAGGCGAGTTTGCATTAGAGAAGATACGAATGCTAGGCGCCGTTATACAATCAGGCTCCTTTATTCAAGTCCGAGAATTCCTTTCAGGAAATTATCTTGTCGAGTTTGTTCTCGTCAAGATCGTGCTTCGATGCCCCTCCTCAGGCGCAATCAAAATCCGTGGCACTCCTTTCGCGAGAGCACGCTCGGCTATGGGCAAGATCCCCAAAAAGTCGAATGAAGTCTGCATGCTCTATTACTTCGACCAAGACGATGTTTCGCGGAGCCAAGAATTTATCGACATCCATCTATCCGATGTGATCCAATTATATCCACTGATTATCACGAATGCCAAACACCCCAAATTCAATCGAGCTGTATTCCATCCTCAGCATCCGGATGAGAGAGGTCGACCCAAAATGCAGTCGACGCACATGGCCTGCCGCTAGAAGCTGGAGGTCTCTTTCACTGGAAGCGGAAACCGCAAGAAGCAACTCGAAGAGGCTCTTGTTCACATACATTCGAGTGATGTGCATGAGGCACAGTACCGGGTTTCCGATGAGGTACTGAGAAACCGCTGGCGAGGCAACACAGTCAAAGGAGGAGCTTGGGCTCCATCTCTCAGTACTCAGAACCACTCCATCGACCTAGATTCTGAAGAAGTTGGCGGCATGAAGATTCGAAGCTGCGGGCAGAAGTATACCATGTTCGACTCTTGCTCCGGTGCTGGCGGGGTATCGCGGGGAGCACTCATGGCCGGCTTCAAGGTCCAGTATGCGATAGACAAAGCACCTGAGGTTTGGAGTACTTATCAAACCAACTTTCCAGATACTGAGCTTTTCCGAATGTCCCTCGATGAGTTCCTACTGAATCCCAGCATGAGTCACATGAGAGTCGATGTACTTCATTTCTCTCCTCCATGCCAGTTCTTCTCACCAGCACACACCCACGCTGCAGCACACGATGACGAGAACATTTTTGCGCTCTATGGCTGCAATCAATTACTTAAGAAGTTACGCCCGCGTATCATCACCGTTGAACAGACGTTTGGTCTCACTCACGGCCGCCACGAGGCATATTTCAACGGCTTTCTCGGAGATTTTACACAGCATGGCTACTCGGTACGATGGAGAGTGGTCAGACTCTGCACGTGGGGTGCAGCTCAGGATCGAAAGAGGCTGATCATCATCGCTGCTGCACCGGGCGAGAAGCTTCCGCCCTTCCCTAAACCTACACATGACGAAGATGGACAAGATGGCTTGCTTCCTTACACCACCATCGGGAAAGCTATCAGAAGTATTCGTCCCGGCGATGATCTCCACAACCTCGACAGCGTTCGGTACTTCAACCCACATCGAGCCCCCTACGACCCAAACCGTCTTGCCGGAACCATCACAACAGGCGGAAGTGACCTTTATTATCCCGACGGTACACGGAACCTCACTCTGCGGGAGCTCGCAAGTATTCAGGGGTTTCCTAAGACACACAAATTCCTCGGGACCGTAACCTCCATTAGGCGACAGATCGGAAACGCATTCCCACCCAACACTGTCCGCGTTCTCTACAAGCATATCGAACAATGGCTACTGCGTCAAGATAGTATGCTGCCCTATGGCGACCAACACCAGAATGCCATCCTTATCGAGGACGATTCCGATGCATCAGCCAACTTGACAGATGACTCCGAAGACGAACCGCGCCACTCTCCTGACATGACAGAAGGCAATGATGCGGCGGGGTTTGGTGATCAGCAGCATCAACGCGACGGAGCCCATTGGGCACCGGAAGACATGGTCATTGATCTGACTTAGATAACCCCTGAGGGCCATGTCTTCAAAGCTCAAAGACCACCGCAAGCAAAGAAGGATCGTGTGGATGGAGGATCGTTGGGTTGGCATATGTTACTGTTTGAGGGGACACTCGCGTTGATCGACTTGGAAAAGGCACATTTGAAGCAGAATGGTTGGTGATTGTTCTGGCTACCTAGGGATGACAGGAGGTGAAGGTCAAGTGTTGTAATATACAACCTTATTCCTAAGCAATTAGGATTAATGAGTAAGGTACAGATAGCTCATAGTTGTCATGAAAACATGTTGTTGATTACATTTACCTGATTCCTGCCTTCAATCCTTGGCTACGAAGTGTACAAGCTTCATTCTTTAAATCCCTGGCAGACCTAATGCAGTCACCTATCCTCCACTGTCACTCTTTCACAGTGGTTCACTGCCTTCTTGCCGCATTAGACCAACGAAATCAGTATTTCCAAGTATAGGTGACCTTCCCTCTTCATCATTGTTCTTTTCTCTTCTTATTGTTCTCCACTCCCACTTCAAATTTGTGAGGGAGCAAACACTTTTGGCAGTGTTAGCAGCTGCCTCCACAAACGGCAGCTGCAAACCCTCCTCCTTCCCTCTCGCGACGTGACTGCTGTCTTGCTTCAAGCTCCTCTACTTTCCATCTCCACCTCTCCTGCTTTCTTCGTCAGCATTTTCACATTCTCGATTTTGAGTGTCTTACTCCATCATTTCGCCAGGCGATCGATGTTGGTTGGCGCGCGAGGTCGTTAATACGCAACTGCTCCCCTGAAGCTGCCCCAGAACACTCTTCGCCTTCTTCGCAGCTTTTACTAAATCATTCCGTTCTCTTGTCTGTTGGGTTTGCGCGCTTCTTCTACTCCTTTGATATTCACCATTCGCAATTTGCTTCTCGTCTCATCCAAGCATATCACCTCGAGAGATAACAACGTCGTCGACCCTACAGGATTTTCTTGCCTTTCATCATGTCTGCTGCACAGATGCCAGCTTGGCCAACGTTAGAAAAGGTGGGTTTGAACAATACCCAGCCTTGATACCTCAGTTACTGATTATAACCTTTCAACAGCCACTCCCACCTCTCTACACTTTTTCAGCCTCCGAGTATATAACACGTCATGAACAAGGAACGATGATTGAGCAGAAAAATGAAGAAGAGGTCTTGAAACGCTTCAACGAGAGGCGAATGCTTTTCAAGGCATGGCCCATTGCACCTATCCCAGGCTATGATAACTCATTCACGAGATCCTGGCTCTTTCTTGTGCCTATCCCAAAGCCTTCAGAAGACATTATCTTCCCTACACTCACAGACAACTTCCGAATCGACATGGAAACCAGGGTTCAGCGACCGGATGGGGTCTACTCTCTTGAGTATCTTCAAGCAACGCGCATTACCAACCCCTACGAAGATGCCCATGAAATTCCCTGTCCAAACATCGCGAAATGCGCGGCATTCAAAGTCGATGTTCCCTTATCAAGGAAGAATGACGAGGGCGAGTACGTTGAATTGGACTTGATGGCGACCATGCAGACGGCCTCTGCTCTAGACGATTTTGCAAGCCTTACTCTCGATGAAGGGAATCATCAAAAGATCAGCATTGCATGGGAAACGTTCTCCAATACTTTCGAGGCAGAACTTGCTGCACTTCGCCGACTCACCGAAGAGACACAGCGAAATGAACAGCAAGTCAGCCAGAAAGCCAAGGCAGCGTTCAGAATGATTTTGGACTTCAGAGGTTCCGAGAAGGCGTATGTCGACATACACAGCGTCTTCCCTCACCTCAAAAACCCTACTGATCCCAACCACCGTATTCGAAGGACCATTCTCGATCGTTTTAGATCATTCAACAAGGATCACCTTGCTGCGTTCAAGGGCTTGAGCAGCATACCGAACGGTCTGTACTTTGTGAACGGATGTCCTGGTGCTGGAAAGACGGAGTGGAACATGGTCGTTTCCGCCCTTATTCAGTCAAAAAAGCGCCCCGACGCCAAGAGGCGATATAATCCCATCTTGTTCATTGTTGACCTCAACAAGGCAGTCGATGATGCAGCCGACCGCTATTTCAACTTGTGCAAGGCGGCTGGCCTGAGAGTGCGCGTCGTCCGCATGCATGGCTGGCCTTATGAGATGCGGAACAGCCAGAAGTTGAACACGACTACACTGGGCCAGAACAATGATATTAAGCCGGAAACAGACTTTACCAAGAAGTTCCTGGCCACTGCCAGTATCAGCAAAAACGTCCATGTGGAACGAAGCGCAAACAAGGCGCCTACTCTGGATGAAGCTGCTTGGGAATACTACGAAAAACACAAAGACGGTGCTTTTCCAGACCTCAAGAAGGTTCTAATCAGAATGGATTCTGGAGAAGTTCTATCCCATGAAAATTGGAAGACTTTGAGAAACCAAGTGAGGAAACTGTACACTGCCATCCTAAAACAGACAGACTTTATTGCTACGACTCCTGTGGCCGCATATGGAGGGTTTTCGAAATTCTTCAAGCCGGACGTGATCTTTGTTGACGAGGCTCCGCATGCACGGGAGCTCACAACATTGATTCCCATCGCCTACTTTGAACCCATCGCGTGGATTTTTACAGGAGATGTCAACCAGACGCGCCCGTTTGTCAAGAGTGGCGATTCTCGTGACGCAAAGAGAAAGGGTCTTGAATTCAACCGATACGCAAGCCAGATGCGTCTCAGCCTCATGGCCCGAGCCGATAAGGTTGGAGCAGTCAACAACAAGCTCTTGGTGAATAACCGCGCGCTCGGCAATCTACATAAATTGCCCTCTCAAATCTTCTATCAAGGACTGATGACTTCTGGCTATCCACAACTTGGACGATTTCCGGCGAGTGTTCGCCACCTGACAGCCTACCTCGAAAGGCTTGGTCATGGAGCGAAGCTTAGCGAGAATCGGGTTGTCATTACTCTTGGAACGAGCAAAGAGGAAACCCAGTCCTCTAGTTTCTGGAACCCTGCACATCATCAGTGGATTATAGCTCAAGCTGCGAGGCTATTGCGAGACCCTGGGTTTCAAAGTGCGGCAGACGCTCGAGAACCAGGGCGTATGATGATCATAACTCCGTATAGCGTCGCAATGAGACATTATCTAAGCGAGGTCAAGCAGTGGTCGTTGGAATGGCAAGAGAGGGTGGAAGTCTTGACGGTTGATAAGGCTCAGGGCAACCAAGCCGACGTGGTTTTCCTGGACATGGTGAGAACGACCAAGGCCGGTTTCATGGACGAACCGCAACGAATGAACGTTGCCATTACTCGAGCAAGGCAGGCGGAAATAATTCTTATGAACCAAGAGATGACAACCCGTCTGCGAGGTGGTATGCCTGTGAAGACCGAATACACATCCAAAATATGGGATGATGCACTTCAAAACCGCCGGTTGTTTGTCGTTTAACACGGAAAGAGAGAAGCGGTTTGATGGCGACAATGAGGAAAAATATGTATCGATACAGGAATGGTTGTTACTTTAATTGTTTGACTACTTGAGGTCGTTTGATTGATTTTGCAACTTGGGTCTGTTTCTGAGTAATGAACACACGAGGGCATAGGAAAATGAGAGGAGTATGTATCGATTGATACCAGGCATGTTAACACAAGCCTAACGGTAGAACATTATAGACAATTGCACACATGACATGAAACCAGCACAATGTCGCGATGAATTCTGTTGAACTTATTAGTTTAATCAGTGTCTTGAAGGCCATCAACGTATATTGGTGAAATAAAAATGCGAATCGCTTGGGCAGCATCATCTTGGGGTTGTATATGTTTGAGGCTGCTTATTGTCAGGAGTGCGTGTGTGTAGGTAAAAGTGACTAGCGAGCGCTGTCTAGCACTTTGCCTTATGCTACCAAGGCCGCCTATACATGGATAATGTAACACGGGAAGACCGGAGGCAAGGCGAATGGTTCATCTGAAAAATGTATGGATGAGGTAGGCGACGGCCCCCAAGTTACACACAACAGAAGCCAAGACAAAAGGTCTACTAAACGTGGACGAAACAGTGAACATGCAGGGTAACTTGTCGTAGATCGCGGTTGTGGCGTAGCTTTGACTTTGACGAAACACGTTGCAGGCTGACAAGTGGGTTTAATTTTTTACTCAAGAGTTCATAAGTATTTGAGATTCTCAAGTGACGATGAAGCATATATATACTGTGACATGAAAGCAATAATGGGTCTGATCAACCTTGAAATCAAGCAATCTACTACCGATATTGGATGATCTGAAGTAGGTGTCATAGCTCTGTCGGCACTTGTCCAGTGTAAGCGGATGCGCCGATTGTTGTGTTACCTTGTGAGTAAGCAGAGATGAATTGTCGTGATCTACAGATACCTGACTGTGAATGACATCAACTTCTCTTTATTGAATCTTTTGATCTAAGCTCCTTATTCTTTTAATAGCGCTCGACTGTAAATTACCATGTGCACTATGATCTGGAAGTGAAAGGATGACCACTTAACTTAACGAAACACGCCAGGGGTGAAGGGATGGACACTAGAAGTCGAGATTGTGGCTTATAAGTCGCCGGGGTAAGAGACGCGTACCAGTACTAATACTATCCGATATTATATATAAAATATAAGACTTTTTTTTTTTTAAAAAAAAAAAAATTAAGAAATAGCTTTATTTTATCAAATATCATATTAGATAAAGAGCACATATTCTGAAAAGGTAATAAATCAAAACTACTACAATATAAGATAAACTCCTGGGTGGCAAAACTTGGTGCCAGGTAGGTACTCAAGGGACAACCCCGGCGACATGTAAACCAACGGGGTTCCGCGCGGGAAGCGGGGCATACGTTACTTATCTACCCAATCAAAGACCGGCTCTGAGCTTCAGTACGTACTCTAATCCCAAGAAGTTGGTGGTGTTGGAGGCCCTGAAAGAGGCGCGATAAAAAGCCCATTGTTAGAAGCTGCAGGCGGCTGCTGCTTCCCGTTTTGCGCTTGCATGCTGACGACCGCCCCCAGATTTCCTTGATCGTGCCATGCTTCTTCTTCCTTACTCACAATGTCAGTATCTTAAAGCTATTCTCCCTTAATTCCCCGGTATTTTATTTCGCGACAGGGTCATTCGACGAAAGCACGAGCTTTTGAAGGGCTCTGGTTCGCATTCCCGCTCTTTCTCGCGCGACAGCGGCGGCCTCCCAAGACCCAAACCTTTAGTCCCCTACTATACCAGCACCAGCCGCCCCGCCCAGTAATCCTACCCAACGACACACGACCAGAAGAATCAACGTTCGATTTGCCAGTCTACTCTTCAGCTTCCACCAGCTCCCGCCGGCTGCTGCTGGCCACTTCCTCTTTCGCCACGCGCTATATCGAGCTCGGCGGGTTTGAATTCGATGGATATATCGCGACGTGTAAATGGGAGGGAGAACCATGGGATGGATCTTGAAGTCAGGGGAGTTATGGTTAAGCGCCAGCTGACCGATGGAGGAATTGCTGGTGTCGTCGTTGGTGTCGTCGTAGGCATTGCCCTCGTTGCTCTATGCCTCTATCCCTTCGTGATCCGTCGCATCAGACGACGGAAACAAAGACCTCATGAACTTCCCGATACGGATGACCCTGAGACAGGCGAGATTCCTGCCGGAGCTCCGGGTTCAAGCGACCACCGACGCCGTCTGTCCTCGCAGGACTCATTTAAACCTTCAGGAGAACATACGCGTGGTGTAGACGGAGTATCTGTAAAGGATTTGACCTGGGCTCCTCATCATGGCTTGGGACACTCCAACGAACCATCTCAACCCCAACATCAATCTGACTACGTCCCCCAAATCAATACCGATGTACCTTCCTACAGCTTCAACAATGTTCAGCCTGGACCTAACGACTCGATACCACGCTCAGCTCCATTTGGCCAGGACGGATATGGCGAAGAGTATATGCCACAGTCCATCGGCGATACACACCATGGAGTTCTCAGTGGAACAAACGCGGATTACTATAGCCCGGCAGTACCTTCAGAGGCTTTCGGCATGTACAGTACAGATGAGCCCCAGCCCCAGCCTCAACGCACATCGTCATACGGAAGCTCTCTGAGATACAACTTGAAGCACATCTTCAGTCGAAAAAGCACACGGGATCAGTCTCTTAGTTCGCCAACATCGTTATCTTTTACCGAGGGTCCTGACAGCGCCGCTCGAGCTATTCCTCGCCCAATCCAGGACGAACCTCTTCAAAGGATCACTACAGCAGGAGATCCGACTGAATCCCCCACAGACATTACTACCCCCGCTACCGACTCGCTGCCAGTGCCTCCCTCTGCCCAGGCTTTGGGCTCGCCGATTGCTCTGCCGTCCACCCTGCCCAAGGGTGCTGTACAAACTCCCCCGGAATCTCCACCGACCACTTTCAACTTCAATGCATCTCAATCCCCACCTACCCATCCCGCTCCTGGTACCGTGAACCCCATGGATATCATGCCGGCTTCGACCGAAAGCGAGATGTGGCACAAAACAGACTACCAGCTATATGTATCACAGTCGTCACCTCAGCCGGCTCCTTCGACAGAGCCTACCAGATACGACGAGGCTGTGGATTCGCCGTCACCATTGACACTCCCTCCCAACAACCCTCAACCTCAATCTCTCCCTGTCATTCAATCACCCACGCCCACTCAGAGCGAGATAGCGTTCAAGAAAGAGCCTGAGGAGGGTCAAGACATCCTCATGGCTGACATTCCGTCAAATAACCACCTGAGTCCTCTACCCGACAGCAGTGTTCGACACCAGAGCTACCCCTCGGATGCATCTACTCCCCAACCTGGCCCTGCGTCTACAAACTCGTCGTCTTTGAATACACCCGCTACGCAACTTGATACTCCTTCTCCCCATTCTGGTGCATCTTCCGACTATCGTCAGAGCGTATCACCAGGTAACGGCACAATCAGTCTCTCACCCAAGAACGGTGTACATGCGTGTGATGAGCCTGGCTGCAACCAGGTTTTTGACCAGCCACACAAGCTGAAGTAAGTCTTTCACCGTCAATCTAAATCAAACGGCCCCCTAACCTCCTACAGACATCATCAGCGATATCACACAAAGGACCACAAATGCCCCTACCCAAACTGCGGCAAGGGTTTTGGAACAAAAACTCATCTTCAACGCCACGTCAATGACCGTCATGAGCGGAAGAAGAAGTTTCACTGCGCCGTCCCAGGTTGTGACTATTCACGGCAAGGTGGAAAGGGGTTCCCTCGCAAGGACAACTGGAAGCGACACATGACAAAGATTCACAATATGGATCAAAGACACCTCCCGGAGCCTGTAGAGGTCGACCAGGAGATGGAAGGCACATAGAGTGTCGCCTGAAACATCATTTCGGAACTATTGCGTCCAAACACTGAGCGAGTACGAAGATATTGGTGTTGGTTCATACAATACACTATGCGCGATCGGGAAAACAGGTCCTCGCTGTCCAGTATTAACCCACTCATGGGTATCACTAACTTTGCTCTGTCTTTTTCCTAATAGCGGTTTGGTTCTTACTCTCATTTCAAGGTTGCATATATGGGCATTAGAAATCTGATTTCAGCAGCACAAAGTGGAACGTCAACAGGCGTGCAGGACTATCGGGCGTTCGGTTATGGAAAAGACGGGGTTGTCTAGCAGAAGACGAGCCGGCGTGTTCGTTCTTGGGTATCTATTATAGTAAAGCCCATGTACAATTGAGCAATTGATCAATACAAAAAGTGCCAGGAAGGCACCAAAGTTTCCGCAATATGTCTTTAGCTCAGATCTTTGATGATTTTCCTCACAAGTTTCTTCTGATCTTCTACATCCAACCTTTTCTCATCCGTCTCTTGTACTGCCCTGCCTACAGCAATTACCGTCTTGACGCTTTCGCTATCCACCCAGAACTTGCCGTTTCGACCGGTGGCGGTCTCGAACTGGAGACCTGCATTGCCGAGCTCCTCTAGCACCACGACACGGCCTTCTTGCACACTCTTGGGCATCATAAGACGTCGGGCCATACCGAGTGAAACATTGTAAAGCATTCCGCCTGTGAGGGGGCCAAGACCGTCGGATTTTCCTGTCGAGGCAGATACACACTCTATTTCTGGGTCCATATGGCGGTTGGCAAGCGCGACGCGCGCGTATACAAGTGCGCCCGATGTAAGCTGAGGACGTGTCTTCTTTGTGGCGCCCTCGAAAGAGAGCTGTGGCAGTAAAGCGGGTGCTGTGTAGTCGGAGAGGGTAACGTAGAAGAGCTCTGCGGCACTGCGCTGGACAGTTCCGATGACGAGCTCACCAACTCGGGGCGTGTACTGATGCAAGGTTAGTCTAAGGATATCGATTGGACAGGGGTTATGCGCGCACCCTCCCTCGAGCATTCTCTACACGAATTGCATTCTTTTGTCGGTCGGTTACAAGCTGGCCGGCGATCGTGGGAACAATATCGTTGGGAGGAACATGGCGTAGACCGGGACCAAGACGGAGTGGTTTCTTAGGGTGCGAAGGGATGAGAGATGGATCAATGCTGTCGCCTGGCAGCACGAAACAAGTGTCGGATGCCATTTTGAATTATTGCAGATGAGAGATTCTGATATGGAGTTGTAATGCGACAACCTTAAGCTTGAAGCATCAGCCTTGTCAAAAACCATGGGCAAAGGCTTCCACAGTGGGGGGCACTGATAACGATAAGATGACTACGTACCGCTTGCCTCCAGAAAAATGTGGGCGATTTAGCATTAGCGGGCTTTTTTTTTTCTCCCATTCTCTGAGGGAAAAGAAAGTAAACCCCCACTACTGTCTATCACCACCAAAACTTGACACTCACCATAACCTCTTCTATTCCAACTCGACAAAGACGACGGGTCTTGAGTTGCTTCCCCTTCTTGTTCGAATCGACGAGTTTTCTCTCCCGACCGACCCTATGAGTGACAACGCTGGTGCCAAGCCGGGCCCTGAGCCTAGCGAGCGAGTTGCCATTGGTATCACCTTTGGCAACTCCAACAGTTCAATTGCCTACACTGTCGACGACAAGGCCGAGGTTATTGCGAACGAGGATGGAGGTATGTTTCAGAAGCTATCGAGGTTTTTTTTATATTTGCGCTTTGCGAAGATGAATGATGGACTGCTTGCTAACAATTTTGTCTACGATAGACCGACAAATTCCTACTGTCCTCTCCTACGTCGACGGCGACGAGTACTATGGTGGCCAGGCCAAGGCCTTCCTGGTTCGCAACCCCGATAATACCATCGCCAACTTCCGAGACTATCTCGGCCAAGAGTACGCCACAGCCTGTTCGCCTTGCACCGATATATAGAAGCAGAAAAACTAACTAGAACTGCACAGGTTCAAGTCTATCGACCCTACCCACTCCCACGCCTCCGCCCACCCCCAGGACATTTCTGGCTCTGTCGCTTTCACTATCAGGGAAAAGAGCAGCGAGGAGGAAGCCTCCAATGTTCCAGTCTCCGAGGCGGCTACTCGATACCTGCGACGACTTATCGGCTCTGCTTCCGACTACCTGGGCAAGAAGGTCACTTCTGCCGTTGTTACCGTTCCCACAAACTTCTCCGAGAAGCAGCGAGAGGCTCTGGTCAAGTCCGCCAACGATGCCGGTATTGAGATTCTCCAGCTCATCTCCGACCCTGTTGCCGCTGTTCTGGCTTACGATGCCCGTCCCGAGGCCAAGGTCGAGGACAAGATTGTCGTTGTCGCCGACCTTGGTGGCACCCGCTCTGACGTTGCTGTAATTGCCTCGCGAGGTGGTCTCTACACCATCCTTGCTACCGCTCACGACTACGAGTTCGCCGGTGTCCATCTGGACAACGCTCTCATGGAGCACTTCGCCAAGGAGTTCCAGAAAAAGCACAACGTCGACCCCCGAACTAACACTCGCAGTCTCGCCAAGCTCCGACTCGAGTCTGAGGCTACCAAGCGAGCTCTGAGCCTGGGCAGCAACGCTCAGTTCAGCGTCGAGAGCTTGGCTGATGGATACGACTTCTCTGTCACCATCAACAGGATACGATATGAGATGGTTGGCCGCAAGGTGTTTGAGGGTTTCAACCGACTCATTGAGAGCGTTATCAAGAAGGCTGGTCTCGATGTTCTCGACATCGACGAGGTTATCCTATCCGGTGGCACTGCTCACACCCCCCGCATTGCCAACAACCTGCGTGGCATCTTCCCCGAGTCTACCGCCATCCAGGCTCCCGCCACCAGCGCCTCTGCCATCAACCCCTCTGAGCTCCTGGCTCGTGGTGCTGCCCTCCAGGCCTCTCTTATTCAGGAGTATGAGGCTGCCGATATTGAGCAGTCCACCCACCCCGCAGTCACAACCGTGAAGCACACCTCCAACGCCATTGGTGTCATCACTGTCGGTGCCGATGGCGAGGATGTCTTCACCCCCATCATCGCCCCCGAGACGGCCGCCCCCGCCCGACGCACTGTTCACATTCCCGCTCCCAAGGAGGGCGGTGATGTGCTCATCAAGGTCGCTGAGGGTAACACCCACATCAAAGTGACCAAGCCCGAGCCCAAGGCCAAGGAGGAGAACGGAGACAAGGATGAGGACGACTCCGACTCTGACGATTCCGACGAGGAGGAGGAGGAGACCCGCGAGAAGATCTGGAAGATTGGCAACCCCCTCGCCGAGGCTGCCATCAAGGGTGTCAAGGCAGGCGGCAAGGTCGAGGTCACGATTAATGTTCTGGCTGACCTGGGCGTCACCGTCACGACCCGCGAAGTCGGCGGCAAGGGTGGCGTGCGAGGAAACATCTAAGAGTCTGTCCTAGATTCAAAAAGACACGTGTGATTCAAAAAGCCGCAATGATTTTTGCGAGTGGGCATTTCAAGGTGGATGGATATCCAAAAGTATGGGTTTATTGGTAGATTCTAGAGGATACGCATAGAGGACTGTCGGGATGAATTGAATGAAAACTTGCCAAGGATTTAAACGAATGGTTCCCAGTCCTGTTATCCAGTTGCCCCATGTACATGTCTTTTTGACCATGGCTATCCAGTTACTGCTATGCTCTCAACGACACTAATCCATCCTTGCAATAACTCCCTTGTAGCCTTGAATACTCTCATCTACATGACTTGATTGCCATCCCCTGGTAATCGCCACGCAACGAGATCATTCCGCATGTCATCCTCTCTAACCTCGCGGGTTCCTTTATAACCCACTTCGCGCAGCGCATCGCTATCGAGCGACATGGTGGACGTCATGCTCACCATACTGCGCGCGTGGTCGAGATGGCGCTCGTGAATGCGCACGCCCTTGCGACGGTTAGACGGCGTGACCGTGACGGTCGAGAAGCTCTTATCACTCGAGTTGCTTGGTGTGCGGCGGTGCGAAGAGCCAGCGGGACCGTTGTTCTGATGGGTGCGGGATGGCGAGGCGGCTCTGTTGGAATGGATGTGGTGGTGAGGATGGAGGAGGTTGTGGGTTATGCGGCGTACGTCGCGGGCTCGGATGGTGTCGCGGGGGTCTAGATCGTCGTCGTAATCATCGTCGCCGTCTGTGACTGGCGAAGCATTGTGTGGCTTGGTCTTCCAGCCGTTACCGCCGCTAAAGATGTCCTCGATAACCTCCTCTGCAGAATGCTCATTGGGCTGGCGAGACCACGAGGCAGCGAGGACGCTCCGGTAGAGATCCTGAAGCTCTGCAGCGTCACGGGGTTTCGACAAGCTAGGAACAGCAGCAGCTATTGCTATGGAAGATGTTAGCTGTGATGAATGAATGATGTGTTGCGAATTGGAATTCCTCACGCCCAGTGTCATCCTCTATCGTCTCGCTCATGATACCGCCGATACCACCAAAGACCGGAGCCGTCTTGAGAGGAGGGGCTATGTAGCTGCGTTCACCGTCGACTTGAACCATGAGGATGCTGATTTTCAGGGTGCTGTTGATTTTGCTCTCTTGCATGAGATACCTCCTCACAATGCCATCTTCAACAACGTCTGAATCGCGACGCGGTCGAGAAGTCCCATTCCTAGTTGGACTGACGCCAAAGCTGCCGCTGCGTAGCCGGCCCGGCGACGATACATCTTTGACAAAGGCCTCGCTCTCTTCGACGTACTCGCTGAGGTTGAGGCGGACAGCACCAAGGGTGGTCTTCTCGGTCATGCCAAACTCTTGGATGACTTCAAACTCAACGGGGCACTCGGTAAGGTTGTTGTTGCGGTCTATCGATATGCGGATAGAAGGTACGCAGGTGACGTAGCTGTAGTCGACTCTGTGGTTGGCGATGGGGCATTTTTGCGTGCGGCCGCGATGCTCAGCGGTCATGGAGTGAGAGAGGTGCCATTTGATAAAGGAATGGCCAGAGACGAGAGGTACATTGTTGAGGTCGAAGATCTGAATACTATGAGCTGATGTCCTTTGACTGAGGAATTGTCGATAACCGGGAGATATATACCTTGAGATGAAGCTCGAATTTTGGCTGACTTGGTCAGCTGAAAACTGACGGCGGGGGGAGGAGATGAGCGCTCACCTTTCGAGCCTTGCCCACTTCAGGTTTAAGAAAGCCCATGTTAGTGAGTGTGAATAGAAGAAGAGCTGGCTATGTACATGCAAACTGTATACGTCTCAGCTCACTTGAGCTTCGCACACACTCTATCGCGATGACGTTGAAGCGATTGCTGGGTTGAGGTTGTTGGTTACGGTACCAGGCGAAGAACCAAAGAGCCAAAGAAACTAATAAGAGGAAATGGAGATGATGGAGATGACCTCATAAGACTATGCCGCGAAGCTCTGAACTCTATGGGGATTAACTAGGTAGTTAAATTTCAAGTCTGCTTACTCAAAGAGGCCATTCCTGCTTCTGCTTTTGTTTGGCAGCCCAGACGATGCCACCTCTAGTGGACGCCGCCAGCGGGTGGCCCGAGAACGCGGTCTTTTATGTATGTATCGCGCCGATTGTAGTGGACCTCTTTGCCAGGTATTTCGGTGGTGGTGGTGATGATATCGTCCGTCAGTCACATGTAATTTCATGGATGCACAATACAACCTCCTATCATGACTGCTCACCCCTGTGCATTCCACGCCCCCCTGTAGGCCATATATGATGCCTCAGGCACCTCACGACGTCTACCCAGTGCATTGCATGTGCTCAAATGAACTTGATATGATTGTGCCTCTTACTACATATAACTAACTACCTGCTAGAGGATTATGCTCGCTTTTCAACAAATTCCATCCGCTACTGATCGAAAGAAAAAGCAAGAAAAAAACTAAAAGCCAATCCGCCCGCTGCTGGGTCCCATGATCAACCCGTACCAAAAACACAAAAAAACATCATCACTCTCAAGTCCCCTTCACTGAATGACCATTTCTGAACAGGTTATCCACGCTCCCGAGCTCCAATGCACTCTAGATGTAGTACATCGAATTAGCCAGCGATGGATGAACTTGCTTGCTGCTGCTGGCACTCGAACCAGTTCCAGCTGTCATGACGCTCTCTACGTCGCTGGCATCAAACAACTCGGGTCGGTAAAGTCTGGCTCGACCACACACAATGTCCGCATAATACGCCGGGGGGCAGATGCTGACGGCCTTGGTAGCTCGCCCAAACAGATAACAAAGATCATGGGTGAACCTTTCAAGCTCGTTAGCCGACTCGGCACCGTGCTTGGCTCGGAAGATTTCATCCAGTAGGACCGTGTAGTGTGCAGGACGAGCAGTTCCTTTGAGGCTTGCGTGGGCCGTGAGAAAAAAGTCCCAGTACCGAGCCTGCGTGACACCTCGGTCCACGACAGTGCCGTTCGAGATGTTGTTGTTGGGGCCTAGGTTTTCTTCCACGGTCGGATAGAACCGTGTTTGGTGTCGTTTCACCGAGACAAGGATGGAAATCTTGGGTGAGCGGTTCTTGGGATACATGGCGTTGCAGGCTATGCGGATGCGTGGCAACTCCTTGTTAAGAACCTGAGCGAACTGGCCCTCCGACACACCGTCACGGAAAATGACAATGTTTTCTGGCAGTTGCTGGCTGTTGTGCTTCTGCCAAAGTGCAAGACGTGATTTGAAAGCTTCGGTCAACGTCTCGTCCAGCATCTCCTGCTTTGAAGACTGTTCCCACGAGATGGATGGCCATTGCCCCATATCGCGATCGATTGTCGCCACCAAGCCAACCAAGCTGGGAGCCGCGTCGCTCTTGTTGGCAGGCATGTTGGTCGGGTGTGTGACATCGTAGCCGACAACCATCGTCTTGCCCTCCCTGAGAATGCCAAACTCATTGCTCAGTTTGTGGTTGACGCCACCAGCTTTGAGATTCCACTTCAGGGCAACATTGGCGAAATACCCAGGCTGGCCCTTTCCAAACTTATCAGCTTGGACACACGAAGTATGGATACCATGCGTGGAGTCAGCTAGAGTCTTGATCTTGCCATAGATATCTGAGTCCGTCGTGCCAAGAATGACGAGCACAAACTCCAGGCCATTATTCTTGGCCCATTTGAGAAAAGTGTCTGCTTCTCCCCCTTGCCATTGTTTATAATTGATTTGTTCAGTATACGGAGGTATGAGCTTGCCAATTGCAATGTTCATTCCGTTCATGAACTGGGCAAATCTGTTCACCACATCGACTCCAATGGGTCCAGTCCTCCTGTCTGGGAGAACATTGACGTAGGTCCAACGTGTAATGGGCTTGCCCATCTTGTAAACCTTGATATCTCTCATGTTCCAGGACGCTCCCTGGGGTCGAATCATCTTTGGTTTCTTCTGGGAATCGAGGTAAGAAACCGCCGGTGCGGTGAGGACACGTCCCTGAACAGTGAGGAGTTGCTTATCAACTTGTATTCCGAATCGCCCCTGAGACGGTCAGTGTTCATACTTTGAAATTGGACAGCAGCAGTACATACCAGTGTCTCGTCATCAAGGCCCAAAGTCTCGCGTGCATCCGTCGTAATGGATAGAGCGTTTGCATATGGCGTTCGGCAGGCAAAATTGACCATCTGAGTTGACTCTCTACTGTTCAGTTTGGCTTTCACCGATTGTCCAGGCTGGATCTCGACAAACTCGGCCGGAATAAAAGTAGGTTTTGCGGCGGTGCCAAGGTTGAGAAGAGGGTAGTCTCCCACCTCGACGTTGTACTCTGAATGGCAAGTTAGATACATCTTTACGGAGGCGTGAACAAGAACATACTCTGCTTGTAAAAGTCAAAGACGGTGACATATCCGCTCTTTCCGTTGACGTCTAGGTAGAACTTCACATTCTTAGGTCCAACAAATTCCCAGCCGGGTGTGAATTGGGGACCATTTGGGTCAGACGCGGTTCGCGTGAGCTCAGAGGCCGAAGCCAGGCCATAAATAGCTTTGGCCCTTTTGACAAGCTTGCCGTTATCAAACTTTTGAGTTACCCATACGCGTGTTTTCGAGAGAAACTTGTTGAGCAATTTCAACTTTTGTATAACACTGGTGTCGCTTTTCTTTGCTGGATACACCTCAAAGTTCCGAAAGATTTCATCGCATTTGCCGGAAATCTTGAATACACCATGTGTAACATTAGTGTTCAACAGGAGTCGACCCGTCCCCAGGCGCACAGATTGAAAATATCCCCGAGCAGCAAGCAGAGGCCGGCCCATCATGGACATGTCGGCTGTGATGCCGCCGTTCTTGAATGAGAAGAAGCGCGAGCTTCCTATGGCAGAGATTTCGTCAATTTTGGATCTAGGCAGGAACCCAAAGATTATGTTGAGTGCATCGACGACGTCAGGAAACTTGGGGAAAGCGAGGGCCTTGGCTGGGTCCTCGCTGTCGGCTGCGGCGTCAGGTGCATCATCCGAGGCGCCTGTTGTCGAGTTGAGATATTTGAGCATGGTATCAACTCTAGCTTCCACGGGGCCATGGAAAGTAACCTCAAAGATCTCGGTCTTGTTGGGGTTTGTCTGCGATACCATGTTCAGCCGGATGGTGTCCTCATCCTCGAGATCGAGCTTGCGTAGCGAGACAAGCTGCGACTTGAACTCGGTTGCAAGAAGCAATGTCTTGTCGTTCTTTGTAAGTTCATTCAGCACTTGGCGAATGACAAAGTGCAGCTTTCGCCCCTTGACCTCGAGTGAGCCAGGCTTTTGAGAATCCTTGGGTTTGCTCTTCTTCCCCTTAGGTTTAGCAGCGCGCTCTGCGGGCTCCTCCTTTTCAATGACAATTTCTTTGACGGTCATGGTGTACTTGTAGATGATAGGCATCTTTGTCTGGACTCGGAAATAATTTGCCCAGAGGATGACGGGCACTCCCTTGGACCCGAAAGCAGGCCGACGAGGGAATTTGTCTTGATCCTGCGCATCCTTCACTCCCAACTTGCCCATCTTTGATACGAGCTGGTTGACAGAAGCGGCTTGCTGCCTCACCACCTCATCTTCGAGCTTCTTAATGGTCTCATCGGGCTGGGGAACGGTAGAACCAACGCTATGAGAGTCAGTATCAACAAATAGGATGCGGCTGGAGCCAGGGAGAACATACGTGAAGATAGGTGGCTCGAAACCTCCTCCTCCTCCGCCTCCACCTCGACCACCGCGTTGGCCACCTCTCCCGCGATCAAAACCCCCACGACCGCCGCGGGGACCACTGAAGCCTCCTCGAAAGTCACCGCCATGTCCGCCTCGAAAATCGCCTCGTCCTCCTCCATCGCCACGACCTCTGCCACGAAAACCGCCATCGCCTCGTCCACGTCCACCTCTAAAGTCTGAAGATCCAGCAGGGCCACCGCGTCCACCGCCTCGGCCTTCTTGGGGAGCACCACCTCGACCGCCGGGACCTCCACGTCCCCCGCGGCCACGGCCTCCACGACCGCCTCGGTCACCTCTATCCGCCATGATGAGAGCAAAAGATAGGGCTAAGGAATAACTTCAAAAATATATCAGGATAGTTCAGAATAGTTGTGCTGTTGAGTTATGCGTGGTTGGAGGAGAAGGAAACCAAAGACTGGCGAGAGAAGGAAAGGCGTGTGGTCTTATGAGAGAGCAGAGAAGGAAGTGAAGCTGCCTGTTGACAGGTGCCGTGTAGTGATTGTGAATCACTCCACGGTCAACAGCAGCAAGAGCTATCAATCTGCTGCTGCTACCTATCCAGTAGCAAGTAGGCCTGGGAGTAGGAAACCGACTGCTTGATAAGATAAGAATGTAGAAGTAAATGACCAGATGCCCAGTCACGTCTTGCTGGCAAACAAGAGTACCTGGCTGAAGGGGCTATAGCAAGAGTCAATGAAGACGGGAGGACTATCGCGGCTGCTAGGAAGCTGGCCCGATTTGGTGGAGCAAGCTACTGGGAGCTAAACCGCACGATAAGTAGGTAGTACGAACAGTGAATGCACGGGGGCAATTGTTGTGTTGCAGAGCTTAGAAAGGAGGCTATCGATATAAAAGATAACCTCAGCTGATGTAGTGTCCTTTTTTTCTCTTTTTCTCTTCTCGCTTCAGGCTTTGTTAAGTAACCCCTCAGAATGGTCGGCCTCCAATGTTATGACGCCCTATCACATTACGGCCTGGTAAACTGAATACCCTAGAGAGAGAGAGAGCTCAATTGGAAGGATTAGGTATTATTTTAATGTATTTATATTGCTTTTTTCTTTGGCGTAAACACGTGGATATTGATTCTATTCTATGTTTGCTTCCTTATAGCGGACCAAGGATCACAATACCAAATGGGCGGCAGCACTGACTGTCGGTCAACAAAATGCAAAGGTAATGTATTCACATGTATCTGTTTTGTTTTAGATAGAGAGATACCTAGTCACGGATCTGAGGGAAACCTGAGAGCAATCCGGACAATCCGCCGCTCCGGCTGAGTGCATGATATAGTAACAAAGCCATCCCAACACTACAAGCATCATCTCTAGATACTGTCACATTCACTGTTAAACGAGATCTCGTTAATGATCCCGTGCTTGGCCGTTAACAAAGGACACGGGGTTTTCGTTTGTACTGGGAACATGTTACGCTTGTGATCCCGCCGACAGTCCACCCAGGCCTCTCTGTGTGTGATGCCGACAAGGCGGGCTTGAGAGCCAAACATACGACATGTGGCATGCGTTTGAGCTTGAGCAACTGTACCCGCAGATGTTGGCTCGTACAAGGGGGTTTTCTATTCTATTTGCCCCACTGGCTGTTGTTTGCCCAATGCTTGAGCACCATCACGTTGAATTTGATATCAGTCACTTACACTTGGATGTTCTGGTGTAACTTGAGCATCATATGAAACTTGGAACCGAAATGAATTTCTCCTTCCCTCACTCTTAGATTACTGGCCTCTCATGATAACCATCATACTAAACTCTGCAGGGGCTGTGTTGGTCAACTTCATCGTCGATGCTGTACTCTCATCACAGCTAAGCAAAACTCGGCTTCCCGCATGGATCAAGCAGAACAACACTGAAAGGCTATCATAATGAGAACAAGGGTTATCATGGTTTTGACATTTGTAAACCATCGCCAGCTCATCACTTTACCTGTTGGCCCACCTTTGCCCTTCACTGTGAGCAGCAGCCGTCAGCGATGCGATGAAGTTGCCGACGTCCAGACAGAAGGGCAAATAGTAAAGCGAGGCAACGGAACCAAAACACAGATCCGATCAATGACATCAAATCTTCCGCATATACTTCGATCCCTTAAGCAAACCCGACCAAACCAGACCTCGAACTGCCAGACACCAGATCCAGAAAGAAGAGAGCGTATCATGTGCACCGGTCAGCGAGGGTTCTACATCTGCCCCTGCAGAAACACACAATGCCCCAAGAAAGGAATTGTACCCCACAGGAATATTACCGACGGACATGTTCGTCATATCGAAGTCGACACACTCGCGTGGGATATGTGCGAATGGTGGATGACCCATGGACCTGTAGAGCACGTTCTCAACCGCTACCTCAAGCCTAGCTGCCAATACTTTGCATGGTTTACTCTCATGAAGGAAGATGCTGAGATCTGCGCTGAATGTCAGATCACATGCCTGGAGAGAAAGGAGGAGAGCGGCGGCAGTGACAAGAAGATTGAAGGACGGAAGTATGGAGATGGAACGACAACAATGACATAAACCAAGTATCGTTGACCGGTTGTACGCCCTGTATGATAGTATTCTCAGATAATCAGAGCCCATAGACTAATCTCACTCATTGAACAGGCCCGCGTGTATAGTAAAACGCAAATATAGTTCGTTCACAATTTAGTGGCATCGCTTGACTCTGCCTTTGCTTGAATAAATCATAAATTCTGTTGTAGCCGGAGTTTCCTAGAATGCTATCAGCTGGAAACCGCTATACATCAATACAAAGTTCTACTAAGCTCGTCGCGATGTGCCACGGCCGTGCCATCTGTGGGCTTTTTTATTGCATTTATAAGGCTTGTCCAAACAAGAATCCATGGGAGAGGAACGAGCCAGGCCATCTGAGATTATCATCTGGTAGCATTGAGCCCTGTAGGAACTACCCAGGTGGACACACCTGACCCGGCTTTATTCCGTTACGCACCCACTAGGTATACGACGATATAGTAGAAGATGGTATTTGTGATCTGTGTGAGGAAGGGTGTTATTCAAAGCCGGGGTTTTCAAATATAAAGGCAAAAGGTGACCACGATGTTGGAAAAGAAGCATGATATTATCATGCGCTTCCGCGTGTTATAGGCTAGACATATGTAGATGTTTAATATGAGGGAACTAAGCATCATATTCAGTGAGACGTTTAAATCCATAATATAGGCCGCTCACAATGTTTGAATATACCACCAGAGTAATAGGTATATAACTATACTGGTTTACGCCAGTCGTCGAGACCTATTAGGGCCAGTCGACATTGCACACATCAGAGTATAGCACCCGTCACAAGTAACAACGGATGATGCATATCAAACTTGCTGTTGATGGGGACTGTTACTCATGTAACAAACGGGCTGGTGGTGATCGAATGACGAGCCACGCGTAAACTCAACGGGCGCTGAGTACCATGTCACTATCGAGGTGACAAATTGAAAGGTTCATTCCAAGAGCGGCTATAACAGAAGCACAAACAACCCATGGTAGGTAATAGCAGGTAGACATGACATGCTTGCTTGTTCTTGATATATCCATTCTACCCCCAACACCAACCAGCTCATCGATCAATATGCAAATGATCCGTAAAAATGACCAGATCCCATCATAGTTCATGATTTGATATTGATCCACACGCGATCCTCATGTTTTAACATGTCCTGCCGTTGCCACCTTGAGAATCTCGTCTTCTAGTCCTTGGACATGGTGAATGATAATACCAGCATCCTCAAGCGTTTTGCGGCCTGTGTTCTCGCCCACAAAAGTCTCTGGCTCCTGAACCCCCACGTAAACCTGAGTGATCCAAGACTTTTGGCGCAACACTCTCTCGACACAGGGTAGTTTGCCGCTCAAACGCTTGAAACATGGCTCAACGGTTGTATAAAGGGCGTGAGGCGTGTTGAATATTTCTGAGAGCTTCTTCTCTGTAGTTTCATGCTGCTCGGCCAGCTTCAACAGACATGTCTCTTCAGCATGTGTGTTACCAGGGAGTTCCAAAGTGTATCCTTCGGCGATTACGGAGTTGTCGCTAAGTCGGACAATTAGGGCTCCTACACGGAAGTTGGTGGGCTTTGGGGGGGATTTGTTGGCCAAACCCAAGGCGCGTTGCATCGCAGACTTGTGGTTTCCAGGCTCTATTGTCGCCATTTTGGTATTGAGACAGTGCGTTGGAAGATATATCAACGTGGGAAGTAAGTATCTTGATCAATTTGAGTGGTCGGCGGTTGTAAGCCCCGAGGACCGAAAGCACTTAACACGCACGCACGGCCCCACAGTGTCCTATCTAAACGCGTTGCTACGCGTCTTCTGCCCCGGCTACGAGACCTTCCATGGAGCTCGACTTATACCTTCGCTTCACCATCGACCAAGCACTGTCTATATCGCCAAAATGTCAGACTTTGAGGATATAATAGAAAATGAGCCTCCGATCATTGATCCGTACGAGGTCCTTGGGCTGGACCGGACCGCAACTGGCGATAACATCAAGCAAGCATACCGGAAGGCAGCCCTTAAGAACCATCCAGGTTTGTTGAATTTGAGCTACCGCACATGAGGAAATTTAACTGACTTTATACTCTAGACAAAGTTTCACAAGATCAGAAGGATAGCGCACACGAAAAGTTCCAGGCCATTGCATTCGCCTATGCCATCCTTTCAGATCCCGCCCGACGAAAACGATACGACGAAACTGGCTCGACCTCGGAATCGATCGTAGACTCTGAAGGCTTCAACTGGAGCGACTACTACCGAGAACAATACAAGGAGTCCGTTTCGGGTGATGCCATTGAAAAGTTTGCTAAGAAATACAAAGGGTCAAGCGAGGAGAAGGGAGATGTACTCGATGCTTACGAGGACTGCGAAGGTGACATGGACGGGTTGTACGAGAGAGTTATACTAAGCGACGTGCTGGAAGACGATGAACGTTTTCGCAAAATCATCGACAAGGCAATCAAGAGCAAAAAAGTTTCTAGCTTTCCTGCTTACACCAAGGAGACGAAGAGGAAGCGAGAGAACTGCATCAAGAACGCTCGAGCAGAAGCTACAGAAGCCGAGGACTACGCAAAAGAGCTGGGCGTACATGACAAGTTATTCGGGGAGAACAAGGGAACGAAGAAGAAGAAGGGCAAGGGAAGCTCGGAGGACGACCTGGCAGCACTGATCCAGAAGAGGCAACAGGATCGCTCAGAGAGTTTCTTGGATCAACTGGCCGAAAAGTACGGTGCCAAGGAGAGTAAGGGTAAGAAGGGCAAGAAGCGGGCAGTTGAAGATGAGCCGTCAGAGGAGGCCTTCCAGGCAGCTGCTTCTCGGCTGAAGAGCTCGAAGAGGTCGAAACGATAAGGATCATGCTAGAAATGTAAGCTTGACTGTAGCGAGTTGGGTATACAACGGAACAGGGTGGTTGGAGTATGGATTCGGTATTTTGGCGTTTGTTTTGAAGCACTGGCTCTAGATAATGTTGTTAACAATCTAGAAAACTTCCAAGTGACCTTGCATTTTTTAGGTCATCACCGAGCCCGTCTTAACAAATTTGGATTGCCAAGCATTCCAGATATTTTGAGGAGACGGGAGGCGTTGAGCTCCCTGGTTTGTCTAATAGTCGGATTGAAAGACAGCGTAAAGAAGAGCAGGACGCACACTAGATACGATGTACCCTACAGGCCTACCAGTAATTATGTAGTTATAATTCAGCATTTTGTTTCTGTTTACACATGAAGAGGTCTCGCTGTCGAGTGCCAGATATCAGATATCATAACTTCTTTCTCCACCTCATCATCAACGCCAGCTATGTAGTAGACATATCGTTATGAATACTAGCGATGTTTATTCAAATAATCCGTCCCTGCTAGCATCTTACAATAATTTGCTACGTATATGTTGCGGAATCATGGAGAATATGTGGCCAAGACCAGAGCTACCTGAGTTACTTTGGGCCAAGCGTTTTGTCAACGCCAGTGGGTCTGCCTGAGCCACCATGAACATCGCCAGGTCTCACTTCACTTGACTTCCTTCTTACACAACGAACCATTACATGCACCGGACCGCACGCAAAGCTTCGTTCCTTTTTACCAATGATGACTACATCGCCGCTCTAAAAGAAACTGCTATCATGATGCCATGAGCGACCCAGACAAGCCCCCAATCTACCCCCGGTACTGTTTTCACCTTGCGCCAACCTTCAACAGATGGTGCTTTCTCCGTGTGGCTGATATACATGGTCTTGACCAGCACGGGGGATTTGAAGGTGAATCTACACAAACTAAACGTATACCTGAAACTGTCGTTATGGCTGACCGTGTCAAGGTGAAAACTTCTACTTCCATAGGAATCTACCGATTAAATGGGTCCGCATTGTTGGGTTGGTTGTTGCTATCGATGAATTCTACGGTCGACGCGTCTACACTATAGATGATAGTAGTGGAGTATGCATCGAGTGCGCCATTGTGATACCAGCTCCCGGAGGAATTGGTAGCGCAACGACAGCGACAACGACAACGGAAGAGGCTGCTTTGAACAAGAAGGTAGATGAAAGCACTGACGTCGGGAGTGTTGTCTACGTCAAGGGAAGCCTTTCAACCTTTAGAGACGAGCGGCAAATTAATGTTGTAGAATTGAACGTTGTACGGAGCACCGCGCAGGAGGTTGCGCTCTGGGAAAAGAGGAACAAGTTTCAGGCTGATGTGCTCGATAAATCTTGGACCTTGCGAAACAGAGATATCCGCACATGTCGCAAGGAGGCCGAGAAAGATGAAGAACAGGCGGAGAGGAAACAGAAACGGATCAAGGCCATGGTCGAGCCTCGGGCCGCCAAGCAGCCGGCGAGATCAGCAGACCAGGAACACCGTAACGTCAAGCAACAACAGTTAAACAAGGCAGCACGATCCGATCTTCGGCACGATCTAGAGCATCGGGGCAGAGGCAAATACGATGCACTGGGGTTATGAACCGGACAAGTTCTGGCGTATTCACTAGGAAATTTTAGCGGGCGTTTATGCATAGGTCTGGACTGAAGAATTCGTAACACCCATGATCGCCAAGCAGTGATTGGCATGGTCAAGCGCATTGTACCCTGTTCTGGAATGCGATTTTTACATCAAGGATGATCGATCTTGTACGCTAAAGAATATATTGTTTAGAGATCCCGAGACAGGCCGGAGCACTCTGATCACTAGACCAACTTTGTCTCACCTTGTAACAAGAAACAGTCTTTTGCCCTTTTCTTCCTGGTTTGTTCTGGGTAGGTAGTATTGGGAATGCTACCCCGAGTCAAGTGTTGTCTCAACCGCCTTTTCATAATATCATACACATCGAATCAAGTGACAGTCTCACTATGAATTTCACAACAGCCTCTTTGATGAATGCAACGTCAACTTGAAGTGGTTGGAAATAGGAGAGAATGGTTCAAGAGAACCGGACACAAGACACAGGATAGATGACAGATGACTTGGCATTCATCAGCCGTCATTGTCGTCAGATCAATAGTGAGTTTTGATAAGAGACACCATTCAGGATTTCCTCTCAGGGATCATGATGAAGGGGCTGCACATCCCGAAACAATAAACAATTGCCGGCAGAAAAGCCCGTGAGTAACCAGTGCTCAAGGCTGAGACCAGGCTCGGGAAACCAAGCCCACGCCGGCGGGTATCGTGGCGCCCACTCATAACGCTTGAAGCTCACCAGAGCTCTCAAGCTGAATGAATGTGCAAATTTGAACGTTATCCTTGGTGAGTTGCGGCGAGCCCAAGCGACGATTACATAGCTCAAACCCCTGGCAGCTGTTTGAAGCTAACCCATCGCGAATCGATAGTTCCTGGGGCTAGCTCCAGCTTCCCCCATTACGGCGCAGGCTAACGTCAAGCGATAAATCGGCGTTCCCTACTGCAGGGACACTCAAGCAAGCTTTTAGGGGACTTCTCCTTTGGGCTGCATCACAGGTTCACAACCCACCCTCACTTCATTCTGGGGGTTGAGACCAGGGACATGCGCTCGAGGCAGTTGATCTGGAATGCGCAAAAAGGCCCCTACCTTGCAGGTCGCTGTTGGAACTTGTAATGTCTCGCTCGAAAAATCTCTTTTCCGGTTTTCAATCACGAACAAGGCTGGAGGAAAGAGACATGGCGTCTTGACCACATGGCCAGGCTTCCTCAGATGTTGTTGGGTGCCTGACCTCCTCCAGCCTTTTCTCTTTCTGCCTCGTTCATCGCACGAATCCTCAACCTCGAATTCCACCCAAACCTGCATGTTGCGCCATCCTAGAAAATCCAATTCTAAAATCTGTATCGAGTACCCCTGCTTGCACTATCGTTACCAGCATCTGAACGGTCTCGAGCCCTCGTTTAACGACGTTAAATTATTAGTGCAGCATTTCTTTTGGTGGTCAATCCTAGCCTTGGTCTAGTCTTCGGGTAAGCCACATGCTTCTCTTTGCTCCTACGCCGCCGAGACACAGTCCACACTTCATTTCATTCTCCGATGCAAGTGTGCCTCCTAACTGCACCAGTCACGGTGCCACTGAACTAGTGGTTTTCCGCATTCAATGGCTTCTATGTCAAGGAGTATGACCCTTGACTGGGTATATTATAAGAGCCATGAGTTCCCCTGCCCTCTACCTCTATTCCCAGCTTCACTCAAGCTT
>JABFAK010000518.1:0-15898 GCA_013266265.1 Fusarium sp. NRRL 66182
TGGCGAGGGCCGGGAGCGGCATCTTCGGGCCAGCCAGTGTAAAGAGCATATGTTGTCAGGACGCTGCCCAAGTTGCCGAGGCCAGAAACGAGAGCAGTAGCGGCCGCGACACCGACTTCACCGTGGCGCTTCTGGAAAATCTCGGAGCTCCATGCCATGCAGATCGGGACGGTTGGGCCGAGGCCGAAACCAACCATGAGGAGACCTCCGTAGCGCGCCCAGCCGTTGCCGGTTGCGAGGGTGGTGGTGAGGAGACCGGCGATCTGGATGCAGACGGCAGCAGAAAAGAAGTATGGGCGAGATCGGTGGAAGCGGTCCGAGATAGGGGTGACGATGAGAATGGCAATAAGATCCATAATCCAGATCGGCGCGAACAGAAGACTGACTTCAACGCCGCTGGCTTCAGGTCGAATGGACGCGATAATGACAGATCCGTACATTTGAGTGCCGATACCAACTCCGACGACACCAAAGTACATCATGGTCAAGGGCCACAGACGCCAGTCGATCAGGACAAGGCCGAGGTCCTTAAAGGTCCAGGGGCGAGCGTGGTACACACGTCGGAGATCGTGGTAGTGAATGACAGCATCTTGTCTCTTGAGCACTTCAGGGGTAGCAGGAAGCCACTTGAAAAGACCTGTTTTCTGTCTCGTCTGACCAGGCGCCAGAGGACGGTCAGGGAGCCACCAGAGAAGGATAAAGCTCAGCACGACACCAACAAGACCGTAAACCATAAACATCCAACGGAAGCCCACGATTCCTCTCTCGCCATCCATGAGCTGAAAGCCCGCGGATACAAGGCCCACGACCGCGGCAGAGACCTGAGAGGCGGTAAAGTAGTAGCCGATTCGCTGGCCGGTGCGCGAAGGAGGGTAGAAGAGGGTGAGATAGAAAGCCATTCCGGGCCACATGCCAGCGATGACCATTCCAAGCAAGAAACGCAGAAGCTTGACACTCCAGGGGTCGTTGACGGCTGCGAAGCAAGTACCGATGACGCTGGTTGCAAAGACGATGCGTGCCATCCAAAGACGGGGGCTGAGCTTGCTCATGACGAGGTTGGACGGACAGTCAAATAGGACGTATGCGACGTAGAAGAGAGCAAGAGCAGTTGAGACGTCTTTTGGCGTCATCCCAAGGACTGTCATGAGATCATGTCCCACGTCCCTGTTCATCGTTTGGGCGATTCCAATGTTGGATCTGATGGCTGAGCAGAGAAAGTAGAGAACCCAGAAAGCTGCGAGACTGGTGAGTGACCGAATTCATGAACATGCTATGAGAGGATACACTCACCTGGGATGATACGACGATCAATCTTTCTGTAGATACGCTCAACCGTCTCAACATGATAGTCACCCTCTCGAGCATCTCCCTCTTCCTGGTTATCAAGCCCAGCGGAAGTCAGACGAGGCTTATCATGGTCGTCATGCTGGCCGCCGCTGGCGAGCGAGCTGGGAGCTGACTCTGCCATTGGAAGCTTGCAACTTGAGAGCAATGGAGGAGCGTGCTACAAGTCCAAGTCCGTTTGCTGGCGATATGATGGTATCAGCGAGAGCAACAGCGGGATTGATGAGGAGGGGAAATGGCAGTCGAGAGGGTTCTCTATGATGAGGATAAGAGATGAGAAGAAAATGTGATGGGGGGGAGGGGGATTTATCTGCAGAAGAAAAATTGTTGCTGTGAAGGCATCGATTATTGGAGCCGATCTAGGCCGCTAAAACCGAACAAGAAACTGCAGATGCACTTGAGTTCCAGCGGACGGGGGAAGCTTTAGATCTTGTGGAGCCACTAAATGCGGCTACTTGGACGCTAATTCTCAGTGAACCCCTACCTAGAGACGGCTACGGTATATAGATCTTCTTCTTGGACGGATGGACCTGGCAACGTGACCGGGCTGGTTTCTTGGCGATTCCGAACAAGGCCGAAGCGATTCAAAATACTTGCTAGTCCATCCATTGGCGTAAGCAATACAATCCAAGCAAGCTATTCACGAGTCTGTAGATACATGGAGCTGTCCCGGGTATAGAGCTTGTGGCCCGACAAGAGCCGCCTCGGTAGGGCATCCCGAATCGCCGGGGACTACCACGATAGAAGCCTATTCGGGAAAATACCGAGCTGGACCGCCGGTGATCGGATCAAAAATATGTGATATATGTCTAAGAGTAAGAGGCAGTGTGACCTCAGTCCTAAGATGTAGACTAGTCCCTGGTCTTTTAAAACGACGGTAGTACGGGGTCTGCTCGGTCTTGCGGCCGTTGACATCAGAGAGAGTTAGGGTCCAGTAAGGACAAAGTGTAATTTGAAATTCTTTGTTTTTGCTGAAAGTGCATGTTATGGCTCCAAACGACCATCACCCCTTAAACGCCTTCTCCAGCTCTGCAATATCAAACTTCTTCATCTTCATCATAGCTTCAGTCGCTCTCCCCGCCGCAGCCTTATCCTCAGACCCGAGCATATCCATGAGCGCCGTAGGCACAACCTGCCACGCAACTCCAAACTTGTCAGCCAACCATCCACACTCCTGTCGCGAAGTGTCTGCATCTTGACTAAGCTTCTCCCAGAAGTAATCGACCTCGTCCTGGTCCTTGCAGTTGACCATGAGAGAGATCGCTTCGCTAAACTTCCACTTTGCTGGTCCTCCGTTGAGGGCGACGAAGGTGTGACCCCGGATCTCGAAATTGACGACCATGACTTTTCCGGGTTCCTGACCATGTTGCTCTTGGCCAGCAGAGGTGTAGCGCTGGATGGAGATGATGCTGGAGTTGGGAGCGAAGATGGAGATGTAGTGGTTTGCTGCCTCTTCGGCCTGGTCGTCGAACCAGAGGCAGGTGGTGATTTTGCCCAAAGACATGATGCGAGTTTCTGAGACACAGCTCTGAGATGGCATGTCAGATAACTCAAGGGGTATCAGAAGACGATTTCCAGCGACGGGCGCAATACCACGTCTTATATACCCATATAGGTAACTAGCTAGGCAGTGTTGGAGTGTCAAGGTCAGCTCAGCTCAGCATAGAGTCGTTGAATGAGACCTTTCACGCATGGCTGCAGTAAATTGATGAAGCATCGTGAAAAACAATCGCATGCAATAAGCCACTTCATTTGGGGGCGTTGTTTGCGCATCCTTGGGCCAATGGTCTGTGATGGAGCTGACAGTTCAGCGCGGGGAAACCCTCAGCTGAAGGAATAGAGAATGATACTGAGCGGCGTGATTACTGAACAAAAGGCTATGGCATTGGCAATAATACAAAGAGGGAGGACTAGAATGAATTAACTCAAGGTTAGCAATAACTCTGTGCTAGAATTGTAAAGGCTAGGTAGCTTAGATAGGTAGCTACCTAGATAGTCTTTGAATGTTAGGTTGCTATGATATCATAAGAATTTACAACCTATCTAGGTAGTAGTTAAATAAGTAATTCCCCACGACCCAACTAATCCCCATCTTTTCAAACACTGACGAAAAGGCATTTATTTAAAAGTCAAAAGATACAACTCTAATCTTTTGTCTGTGATCGTCCTTTACAAGCCAATGGTAACTCACACAATTCGTATGGCTCTTTTCCAAGGCCAGCCAGCATTAGCTGCTTTGGGGTTGGCCCTTGTCAGGTTGTATCGTTGAACCTGAAGTTCAACCTCATATTTCTGGTGTAAATGCAGAAATGCCTTACGGTTACAACCTGCTCTCCCCCAAACGCCAAAGCCTCTCCAAAGTCTCCAAGCCTAGGCGGGAGGGTTTTCCCTCCTCCCTCACTATCCTCGCTACCACGTTTCGAATCATCGACCGCCGGTCAATTTCTGCTGAAAGAACACTACAGCTACATGCTTGCCGTCACTAGCTGACTTTCTAAGCGAGACCTCTGAGCTTCGCAATTCTTGCCAATGCCTGCCTCACTGGGAACTATCGTCGTCACCACCATCGTCATCCGCTTGTGCCACGCACATGATGGTGCTCCAAGGCCTATGCGAGAAATCTACGATTGGAACCGCGATATACCAATAGTTGCAAGACAGTTGCAAACTAGCTTGATCTGGGCTATGCTGAGCGTTATGTTTCGAGATGTCGCGTCTAGGACTTAGTGGTCTTTAACTGCCATCAACATAACTCGTTGCTTCATGGTCCAGCTGTGCGTAACTACGGCAAAGCTACCCATCTATCCATCCCATTCGACTATTGCCACCTGAGAAGCAAGGCCTTGCTGCCTCACCACTAGATATCTACCTGACAACCTGATACGATGAGTCAGGCATCCGCGAGCAACAACCCTGGACGAGGCCGTCCAGTCATCGCATGCTTCGCCCGCTCCCAAAGTTGCCTGGAACAGTCTCTCTCTCCGCTCGTGCCCAATAAGCACTATTTGGAAACACAAGTCAGTCGCAGTACGTGTCAACGGCTTGTCGCGGGATCAAGATCTGACGCAACTTTGGGTCCTTGAAGCCTAGGGTCATGCAATTTGCATTCAAGAGTGCACGTCAGAGAGTTTGACATGAGGAAATTTCATGGCAGATGACCTGGTTCATCCAATAGGCCAAGCTGGCTTGACTCCAAAGACCGTGAACAAGATCAGGGATCCGCGGAATACCCCCTCTGCCGGTCTTTGGACGGAACTCGCACAGCCTTGCACCAACTGTAAGCAGTCTTCAAGCGATGACCATAAAGAGGCAGCGAATCCCGTAGTTGGGATTGCACATACGCATTTGTACTTGGGTCTTTAGTACAGATTCACGTCGCAGCCTCACACTTCTCCACGCCACCATAATGCGCCGCCACTAAAGAGGCACGGCCGTGAGTCACGACTTGACCGCATTCCCGGATCCAGGCCTAAGGACTTATATGGGACCTGCCTTATCGGGTCATCTGCTGCCTGCCTGGAGGCCCTTGAACAAATACTAATACAAAGCGCCTCCGCGTTTCCAACGCAGTGACTCGACCAGTTGACGATTCGGAACTCTCGGCGCCACAATACCTGCTTTGCTAAGCCACGCAGACGCGATGTCACGTGCCGCCCTCGACTAATCCACCCTCGTCAGCTCCTTCTCCCCACCCTTCCATTCTTCCGTAGCCTTCCGGTTTTTCACACCAGAATTTTCAGGCCCCCAACCTTCAAGCTTCATTCACCATCACCAACCGGACTAAGTATTCATCGGCATAACGATCTACCACTACGTTCGATTTCCGCCTTCCAGCTTGAACCACGATACCCTTTATAAGTCGCTAGCCTCACTCCCTGCTGTGAGCGTCGTCTAAATAACGCGATCGTGATTTTGCATCCCCTTCGTTCGCATAGAGGATAAATAATCGACAGGCACCATGAGTGTCGCATACGAACCTCGAACCTTCATCCATGATGACGGCTATCCTCACATCGGTGACGAGCACGATCATACAGCCGACCAGCGATTTACCGACAACGATGTAGCCGAGCAGCTGAGCCATTACACAACGGAAGCTGCCATGCTTCCGGATTCTACAGGTGTTCTTGGAGATGACCGAGGAATGATGCCAGAGGATGCTGCTGCTGTTCAGGAAGCGACTCGACTCGACTTGGGGCACCCTTCCTTCCCCTCGCCTATCGAGGCTGCCATGCAAGCACCAACACTCGATCCTCTGCCAGATGACAAGGAACTCTCTCCAAGCATCGGATCTCCGCCCTCCTCTCGGATCAAGCCTATCCCCAAACCCGAGAGAGACGTTGTCAAGGGTGCGGATGGTAGATATCACTGCACGCAAGATGACTGTAAGGAGGAAACCCGATCGTTCTCGCGCAAGTGCGAGTGGAAGTAAGTTTCCCTACATGTTGCCACCTTGAGAGACTATGCTAACTACTCTCTTCTAGTAAACACATGGATAAGCACGAGCGACCCTATCGATGTCCTGCTGACGGATGCGAGAACCTCCCCGGCTTCACGTATTCCGGCGGTTTGCTCCGACACGAGCGTGAGGTCCACGGCAAGCACGGGGGGCCTAAGAATACGGTTAACTGTCCTCATCCCAACTGCAAGCGACACACGGGCAAAGGATTCTCACGACAGGAGAACCTCAACGAACATCTTCGCCGCGTTCATACCAACCTAGAAGGAGCCACTCCTCCTGCCGATGCCGCTCAATCTCCCGATGATAACGAGAGCGAAAAGGCAGGCATGAAGCGCAAGCGACTCTCGAATGGACAGGCAGCCACCGAGGAGCTCACAGAGCTCCGAGAGGAAATCAAGCGCGTTCGGGAAGAAAACGAGAAGCTCAAGGCCGATATGGACCAGCAGTCACAGCACTCCCTCGCCATGATGGCTCAGATTGCCGAATTGCAGGATGCTCTACGACACGGCATCGGACCCCACGGCTTGGTTGCTCCCACCGCGCAGATGATCTAGGCACCACCCCCGAACTTGGCGAGCTCTAACGATACCAATCGGCTGATTCAGTTATAAACTCGACGACACTTACGACGGATACCCTTTATCACAAGTCACAAACAACGGATAGACTCTTCTCCGCTCTCTGAAACCCTTTCAATTGAGATGGAGAACCCCCTTCTCCTTTTGCAACTCATACACACTCCGCTCGGCGTTCGGCTCTATACACAGGTACACGGGGTTCCCTAGGGATAAGGAGCAAAATCTCCAATCTCTAGTCCCGTATTCTCACTTTTTTTTTTCTCATTTTGGCACGGCGTTTTTTCCAAGGTTCTGGAACAAATGATATCCCCCTCCTATTTGATACATGCAGATGCACGCGCAACGCAAAACCACACGATCGAATGAAAGAATGGCAGGAGGAAATGGATCGCGTATACCAGGAAGGATGCATGAGAAATGAACCAAAGGTGCACTAGGTGGCGAATCAAGTTTTTACCTTTGTTTTTGATTGTAGGGCTGCTGTAATGTATACTTAGATGGATGCTTCATGCCTCCTTTTCTCTTCTTTTCTCCTCATTATCAAAATCACCTGTGCTCCTGGCGAGTTGATTGCGCTCGCACGACTTGTTTCCACCCTTTGCAATGGTTGTGATGCGAGTGTTGTCTTTGATCTTGATTCAGTGGCAAAAGCACCACGTACGCCTTTTGTGACTCATGCTGAGGCCCAGCACGGCCGTGAACCTAAGCCTGTGCACTATATACCTCTTTTTCCCTTTGAATGCTGTCTAGTCCAACAATATACAGTTTCTCGTCTTGTTCCACGTCTCTTTCTTGGAGGTTTCAGATGGAATCCCATCAAGCAGCTCCGCTTGCTCGCTCGCTCGCTCGCTCATTATAGATACACATGCCACTTGTCGTAGGGAAATGCTTCACGCTAGGCAGACTCGGCACCTACACCCCCTGCTCGTTCTCTAGACGGCCTGTACGTAGCTCGCAGGCACGCTCCCCGTGACACCCGCCTTCTCAACCTCGACCCAGCCATCACCAGGGTCGTCCTGGACAAGGACAAAGCGCTCGCCCTCGACCATGGAGTGCTCCGTGTCGCCTTGCGCTGCGTACTCGTACAACGCTTGTACGTAGCGGAGCTTCTTTGCACCGCGCTTGGGGGCCACTGCCGGGCCCTTCTTCTTGGTGGATGGGGCGAGGGATGAGGTTGTTGAGTTGGAGTAGGTGGATGAGGGTCGGGCGGCGGGCGCGGGGACTGAGGGTGTGGTGACGGCAGTAAATTCGACGTAGGATGATGGGACGATGCCCTCCTTGTAGCCTGCGCGGACCTTGACCCAGCCAGAGCCGTCTGCAACAGAGGTTAGACAGATGACGACGACAAGCAGAGAACAGACTTACCATCGGGCTCGAGCAGTACCACATCCCGGCCCTCTTGCACTGTGAGTTCACCATCGCCGCTGGCCTCGAAAGGATACATCATCCTGCCCTTCTTTTCCTCCTTTTCACTGCCGTTGGTCGCGTTAGCCCCGGAATCGGTGACATAGGCTGCTGGAGGAGGCGCCATGATTCTGTTCTTGCGAACAGTACCAGACGTCTTGGTCGACGACATGCTAGGCCGTCCAGCGTCCGGCGCCGTCTCATCAGTAGGACTGAGCTGCCCAGAGGCGGATCCCGACAAGGATGGCCGTGCCGAGTGGGAGCTGAGAGAATTCATAGTATTAGAACGGGTGAGCTCGGGCCCGTCTGAAGTGTTGGAGTGCACCGATGTCATGGTGGCACTGGGCTTGAGCAGTTTGTTTGCGGCGTCCTGGCGTTCGGCCTTGAGCTTCTTGCGCTCATCCTTGGACTGCTCGCCAGGGCAGTCGGGGGGGACCTTCATCTCACACTTGCTATGACATGTGTAGCCGCAGTCTCGGCAGTCGAACCCCTTTGCGCTCAACCCCCAGATTCTCTCTCCGCACAGGTCGCAGTTGGTGGGTATCTTGAACGTCTGGCTTTTGAAGTTGTGGTTCTTGGCACCCAGCGTCACGTCACCCACGACAGATGTGATGGTAGATGTCTCGACCTCGGCCGTCAATCGTTGACGGTCAACCGCATGCAGGTCCTCCTGCATTGAGAAGAGGGCTCGAACAACTTCGACTTCGTCCTTGTTCTCCTTTCCCTCCCGGACTCGCTGTTTCAGCTGCCTGACACCTTCAACTTCTCTCCGCTTCTTATCGACTTCTCTCCGTAGTTCGCCTAGCTGAGATTTAGACTTGCCCAATACGTTGCGCAGGAAAATCTTTGCAGTGTCGTCGACCACCATTGAGCCGTCATCGTGCCAGACTGGGCTGGCCTCGAAATGCTTGTCTGGGGGCTCGTTGAATGATCCGATGTTGTGCTGGATATACATCATGGAGTCGAGATGTGGTAGATTTCTCTGGATCTCGGTGCCCTGATGTTGGACCATGCCGTTGCTCTGCTGCAGCATGTCAGACTCGAGGTTGGTCGCAACGGTCCAGAGACTGTTGAGCTTTGTTGTTCGAAACTCGCTCAGATCCTGTAGACTATCCATAACCTCGGGAACATATTCGTGATAGTACTTCTCCTTCTGCTTGTTGGTGACGTTGATGGCGATGATGTAGGTGTTCTTGGCGTTGTTCATTTCGAAGATCTGCTGTTGGTAGGCACTCTGGGCCTTGGCCTTGTCGTAATGCGACTCGGTCTTTTTGCGCTTCGCCTCGACCTCTTGGCACACCGAGTCGTATTTGCCCTTTGTCTTGGCGAGTGAGGCATATGAAGCCTCACGCTCCTGCTCGAGTCTGGTGGCGTAATCGGCGTGGCGTTTGCGCAGCTCCTCGAAGCGACCGCCAAAGAACTTGAGAGGTTCGGCAACCTGGGAGATGAGGTTGTTGGCGTATCGATCGTGTTCGCTGGCCCGGGATTCGAGCGTTGTGAGCTGGGTCGTCCATGTGGTCAACGAAGCGCTGTGTTTGTCGCACAGCCATCAGCACGCGCTCGGAACAAACTGCTGCATTGGATGACGGGGTTCAGGAGTCCATACCTCTCGAGAGAGCCGGGTGTCATGGCGGGAGCATCTCCCACACTCAGCTGCGACGTCCTCTTGTTCTTTTTGTCAAAGTACTTCTTGGCGAGCGCCGTAAGTTTGGCGCTGTACTCCTTCTCGATGGCGGCGCGCTCTCGGTAGAATTGTTGTATCTCTTCAAGCCAGGCGATGCCATGACCAACCCATGCATTGGCGGGTTTGAAGCCATCCTATGATGAGATGCATTAGCCATGAGGATCCTTGTCAGGTATGAGGAGGCAGCTCTTGATGCCAGCGCAAGAGAGCACAGCAGGTTGAGGAGCGATTGCTGCTAAAGAGCAGGCTGTCATGAGCCAAAGAGGCAACCAACCTTGAGCTCGGCGCCAAAGGTGGGCATCTCGTCCACCTCAGCCATGATGGGCAACGTATGTATTGAGTCGATCTGAGGAACGGGGAGCAACCGGTCGGCGCGGAAGAGACGGAGGCATGTATGGGATCGCAAAGCCGGGACCGTAGGGGTTTGTCGGAACGGAAGGGCCTTGCGAGAGGATGATGGCGTATGATTGGGGATAGCAGTAACGTTGAGGCTATAAAGATGGATTGCGCGGGGGGAGGTTGAGGCGCAGCTTTGGTGAGATGAGACGAGCAGAGCAGCACGAGCAGCGCCGCGCAATTGAATCCGTAGGTGGTGAGTTTAGGCTCTAGTGCACCCCCCAAGCTGCAGCATGCATGCAGCCTAAAACCCCGCCAACGATCCCATTTATGGGGTTCAAATCAAACGAAACTGGGTCGAGGGCGTCTGCATAATGAAGATGATTACGATTTATATCTCCTAGAATATTCGATTATATGCGATTCCGGGAGACTATTTGCTCGATCATGACTGGTTTCCATTATCTTTTTGCATCATATTCCTCAGCTTGTACTCTGTAGTTTATGGCCCCGTTCAATGTCACCATAGTTTTACAGGCTTTGGTGTTTGAACCCGTGTCTTGTTCTACTCAATGCTTCTTCTTCTCACTTTAATTCCTGTACTATATAATATACCCTCTCCTAACTGCCCGGAGAATCATTCACAGTAGAAAATCGATATCATCTAATAAATAAGCCATTCGTTCGTTCCTGGCTGCTGTTGTGGTTGGTTATACATAGTACACATTCACAGGTCCATTTTCCCTGACAAAAGTACCTGCTCACCAGCCATGCTCAACCGCTTAGCTATGGAGTAGTGCAAATTGCCTTTGCCTATTTAAAAATCAATACAAATCAAGTGCAAATTGCCTTTGCCTATGTAAAAATCAATGCAAATCAAGTCGTCGGTTGAGACGCATAATTTTCAACGGCTACCCAAATACAGCCCTGGCTTCGATCAGATACCTACCTACTCATATCGTACGTCAAGAGGAGGTTGACTTAGACTTGCCGAATTCCGGCCCCAGCCGCATGACAGCTTTGTCAGAGTAGCATTTGCTAGACTGCGCGCATCTGTCCAAACAAAGACATCATTTCAAGGTGAGATACGTAGCCTGAATAACAAGCCAAATGAACAGCAGTATCGACTCGCTGACCTGAGGTACTGGATACCAGCAGCAATGTCTGCTCAACTGGGATGCCCATGTAATAAGCGTACGTATACAGGGCTTGGCTCTACACCCTCTACAATTTCCCGTCGCCCATGATAAAACAGATACGACAGCCAAAACTGTGCCCAAAAGGTTGATTATACGGCATTTATAGCCATAGCCCCCGCCATCATGGATCCTCAAATCCGACGGTCCCCCCCGTAAAAGTACCTGATGATCCATCCACTGGGCGGGCCTGTTTCGGCGGGTGCCCGGCTCGGGTGGAAGCCGAAGGACCCCCGGACATGCCAGGGAGCGAGCACGTCACCTCAGTATTCCCCTTATCGCAACTGGACAAGGAACCGTGGACGTGTGTTTTCATGGGAGATTGTCGCGGCTGTGATTGATATAAAAGGCATCCAACAAGAACGAACCAACGGCGACTCGGCGAATCGCATCTACCATCACCATCCTCGGCTCGTCAAAAATGGCTCTCACTCTTCAAACCGCCATCGACAAGAGCAATCCGCTCGCAGAGGCCATCATCGTGCCCTCCAGGCCCAAGGCCCTCACCGTCCGCTACGCCGACCTCGAGCGCGACGCAGCAACCTTCCAGCGCAAGCTCGCCGATCTCGGCATCGCAAAGGCAGCTCCCGTCTCCATCGCCCTCGTCAACTCGTACGAGTTCATCGTCTCGTTCCTCGCCGCCTCGTGGCAGCGCGGCATTGCTGCGCCTCTCAACCCGGCCTACAAGCAGGATGAGTTTGAGTTCTACATCGAGGACGTCAAGAGCGCAATTGTCCTTGTTCCCAAGGGCGCTTGGGCGGCTGGTGCGCCTAGCGTAAAGGCTGCCAGCAAGTTTAACGCTGCTGTTGCTGAGTGCTATTGGGATGCCGACAAGGGAGAGGTTGCGCTCGATGTCAAGGACTATGGTCTTTTGAAGGGTAAGAAGGAGCAGGTTTTGACGGCCGAGCCTGATGATGTTGCCCTCATTCTTCACACTAGGTTGGTCCGCGTCTTGTCTTGACTACCTTCATAACTAACATGGGGATAGCGGTACTACCTCACGACCCAAAGTGGTACGTAAACAGCTGCGAAATTCCCACTGCAGCCTCTCTTCTTTACTCACACGCTCAGGTCCCTCTCACTCATCGCAACCTCACCCGAACTATGAGTACGCTCCCATATATCTGATCTCACCCCAGTGCCTAACCCCCCCGTCATAGACAACATCAAGCAGACATATCAACTCACCCCCCACGACCGAACCATGCTGGTCATGCCACTGTTCCACGTCCACGGTCTTCTCTGCGGTCTCCTGGCCCCTCTCTTCACTGGCGGCTCCGTGGTCGTTCCCACCAAGTTCTCCGCCTCCGATTTCTGGCCAGACTTCATCACCCACAAGGCCAACTGGTACACGGCCGTCCCCACGATTCATCAGATTCTGCTCAAGAACCCGGCCCCAAGCCCCAAGCCAAGCATCCGCTTCATCCGCTCTTGCTCTAGCCCGCTGTCCCCCACCGTCTTCCAGCAGCTGGAAGAGACGTACAACGCCCCGGTTCTTGAAGCCTACGCCATGACCGAGGCTGCGCACCAGATGACGTCCAACCCTCTTCCTCCGGCCAAAAGAAAGGCTGGAACCGTGGGTGTCGGCCAGGGCGTCGAGGTCAGGATTCTCAACGAGCAAGGCGACGAGCTTCCTCAGGGTTCCGAGGGCGAGATCTGCATCATTGGCGAGAACGTCACAAAGGGATACGTAAACAACCCCAAGGCCAATGCCGAGTCCTACCACAAGAATGGCTTCTTCCGAACAGGCGACCAGGGCAAGAAGGACGAGGACGGCTACATCGTCATCACGGGCCGTATCAAGGAGCTCATCAACAAGGGCGGCGAGAAGATCAGCCCCATCGAGCTGGATAATGTCCTGACACGCCACCCCAAGATCAGCGAGGCTGTCAGCTTTGCCATTCCTGACGAGGTCTACGGTCAGGACATTGGTGTTGCTGTGGTTCTCAGGAAGGACGAGAAGCTGACGGCTGAGGAGCTCAAGGCCTGGGTCTCGGAGCGTTCTGCCAAGTTCAAGGTGCCCAAAAAGGTGAGTTTTGAGGGTGGTTTTTTTTAGCTTGAAGGATGGATGCTAACGATGACTCAGATTTACTTTACCGACGTGATGCCCAAGACGGCGACTGGTAAGATCCAGAGGAGAATTGTGGCCGAGATCATGACGACGACTCCCAAGGCCAAGCTGTAAAGGCTGCAAACCATTGCAGTTGTATGTTTACAAGTTAGAAGGTCAAAGGTTCGCAGTTAGACGTATATTTGAGTCGGATAGATGTTGGTTGATGTCTCAATGAAGCATAGCTTAATGTTGCTATAAGAACACGGACCATTCCACGCTGCCCAACGTAATTCATAGCTGTCTTTGATCATGACCGGGATCATAAATCTTGCCTCGTTTAAACCTTCCTTTCCTAAAATCGCTTACCATCCTGAATTACTCCGCATTACTTGCCTATCCTGGCCCTCTCTATCCTGGTCCCTTTAGTCATAGTGTCCATCGTGGTCAACCACCTCAATCACATCATCGTCGTCGTTGATATACAACCGACTGTCATTCCTCTTCAGGCCAGGTTTGTCAGCCGTACCAGGCGCATGCGTCTTGCGATTCGTCACAGTATGGCGCTCAACCCATGCGGCAGTACCATCGGCCGCCTCCCAGCGGAGAGGCTCCTTGTTGAGCGATGAGCTGGAAGCTTCAGCGGCGGCGGGCTTGACGCTTGAGGAGTCGACGCCGGCTTCTCGGGCTTGGTGCAGCAATGCCGCGTTGGCGTCTTGGAGATCGAGAAAGACAGAGGTGATTGTGACTGTGGACTCGGAGTCGCGGTGCAAGAGGATGTAGACTGAGGGGGCCATGATGGCGTGGTTGTGGGGGGTGTGGGAGGGAGGGAGGTGGTTGTTGAGAGCTTGCTTCTCAGTGTCGATGTAGGGCATTGACTGTCTCAACGTATATGATGAGTGTACTCTTGAGGGTCTCGAGGGATGGTTTCTTTCTTGTTTGCTTAGTATGAATGAGGAGGAGGAGGGTTAGAAGGGTGAGGCAGAGATTATATTATATTGCATACAAAGACCTCCACTAACAAACAGTTAACCCGAACCCGCATCTAACTTACAGCTTAGATCCCACCCTACCCCAACAATTGCGCGGTTTTCAGGCTGTCATAGCCTATGTAAGTGGTGTGACTGCTCATGAGGCGAGTGACCAGGATTTGGAGGGAAATACTTGCAATTGCTCTGGAAATAATGCTTTTTCTTGCTTTGTCTGTTTCTGTTCTTTAGGGCCCAAGGTTCCCCGTGGGGCGCGAGCAACGGAGAAAGCTACGCCGATCCTTGTTCGGAGCTGAGCGGAGTGAACCCGGGTCCGGTGGCCTCCGATTGAGTCAAGTTATGATGCAGGTTTTCCATCTCATGATGACCAAAATTTTAGCTGCAATGAGAAGTTGAACCCTCCACTGCCTGTTCTCGTCCATCTGCTCTGACTCTGGAAATCTATCATGGCACCATGACGGGTCTGAGTTGGACGAGGTATAGCCCATACCATAGCATGATGACATACGATACAATAGATCCCATGATACAACATGGATCAGACCGAGATGGATAACCCAATTGCCTCCCTCTTAGCATGACGAGTTCAAACCCCTTGGGAGCAAGATATTCGCCGGGGTTTCCGATGGCTCGAGACAGGGTCTTTTTCCCCCCCTTCGTCATAGGCCAGGGTCCAGCTTAGCAGAGCTACCCTGGAAATAATGCGTCGGGCAGAGTTTCAGTTTGACGGTGCATATCTGCTTTTGCCGATCTACGGCATCTTGAATGTTTTATGCGACTCACAATATTTGGTTTATGAAAGAGCCTTGATATGACAAGGCCTTCTTGGAAGTATAGTTTTGGTCAACATGTTCTGCTCCTCATTGGCGTTGAATCTATCATGACATCTCATTCAAGACCTTAGAACCAGGGTTCAAATATCAAACCCCAGTAGCTGATAAAATATTCTGTATAATCTCCATAACCAAACAAATGATGTATTCATCAAGTGAGCATGTAGTACTACGTATTGACCCTCATAATCCAACGTGTGTTATCCCTCACAAGGCGCATCTCGTCAAACATCACGCCCTTAAGTCCGACGTCCCCACCTCGATATCACCCCCGCAACTTTCGCCGCCAACTACAGTACATAAACACATCTATCACCTAACAATGTCATATCGTCTCGCCTCTTCACTATCCAGATCCAGAATCACGCCTCGCTTCACAACGATCCGAACAATGTCTCACGCAGTCTCAGTCCCCCCTGGAAAGTTTGAATTCCTTGTTGTCGTTCCCGACAAGCCCGGCGTTCGCGAGAAGCGCCTCGAGGTCAGAGGGTAAGCCGTTCAGCCTGGCGATGCTCGACAGTAGCTGACTTGTATATACAGTACCCACTTTGAAAACATGAAACCCCGTGTTGAGGATGGAAGCTGGAAGATGGGAGGTGCGTAACCCTGGTCAAAGTGTTCCCAGCAACGACTCAGACCGACCAACACCACGTCAAGGCGCCATTCTCAACAGCGTTCCCAAGGACGACAGTCCGAGCAGCCTTGACTTTGCAGGCAGCACCCTAGTGTGCATCGCCAACTCCGTGGAAGAGGTGCGAGAGCAGCTAGACAAGGACATCTATGCTACGACGGGCGTTTGGGACATGGACAAGGTGAGCAAGAGTCAATGGTTCAATTCTATCAACAGTCACTGATATCTTGTGCAGGTCCAGATCTATCCTTTCAAGGCTGCTTTCCGAGCGAATTAATAATTTGAATTCATTACTGCAGAACCAACGTAGCTGGGCTCAAAGCTAGCCCCATATTCATAACACACCTGACAGATGCACTGCATACCTTCGTCATGTCCCCCCTTTCCCACC
>JABFAK010000520.1:0-39579 GCA_013266265.1 Fusarium sp. NRRL 66182
ACAGTATTATCAACAATATAGAGGCCTATATTGTTGATAATACTGTATGTCTCTTGGAAAAGCTAGGATCCTTATTGAAGTTGATATCTGGGCTGTAAAAAAATTATCATAAACTACAAACGCCGAGGCCATGCTCTTAACCGCTCCTACCAATGAGTCGATGAATGTGGCATTTTATTGATACGTCGTGAAGGGCATTAAACATAAACCAGAGAGGGGATCATTTCGAGTTGGAATCATCAGACGGCAGAGCCGTCTTCTCGTTATGGGAGTCTACCATGAGAGACTCATCGCGGCGGCCTATATGTTTGGGACTGGAACGCTTGAAGAACTCATGGATCTCGGGAGAGAACTCGCCATCGTCGGGCATAGCACCCTCAGTCTCCTTGGGGCCGCGGCTGGCCTGGACAAGCTCCCATTCGGTACGCATATCCTGAACCTTGGAGCGCCAGTCTGCCTCAGGATCGTAGCTCTTACCGAGGCCACGGAAGCGTTCCCAGAGCGACAGATGAGTAGGGTTGACAGCAACACCGTGGTATTCACCCTCCTTGCCATCGCGGATGTAATGCCAGCGGCGCTCCTGCTCCTTGAGGTCGAGACCAGTAGTATCAGGGAGGAAGATCCAGGTGAGAAGCATACCAGCGAGACCGAACCAGGGGACAACGTAAAACTTTGTTTGGTCGTCGATGTAGTTGTAGAGAACGGAGGCGAGGAGAGCACCAGATTTGCCGATACAGGCAGAGAAGCCATGGGCAGTGGCACGGATGGGCGTAGGGAAGACCTCACCAGCAACGAGGAAGGTGACCGAGTTAGGACCAAACTGGTTGAAGAAGGACGAGATGAAGTACATGGCCTGGAAGGAGTGGATTCCGGCCGGGCTAGTGTAGTGCTCGTAGTTAAAGGCGGGGATAACGAACATCAGGAAGCACATGAAGAAGCCGACCTGCTGCATTGTCTTGCGGCCATACATTTTATTATCGATGAGGAGAGACGCAAGGTAATAACCAGCCAGCGAGACGGTTATGTTCACAAGGTTCCAGGTCCAGGTGGTGAAGATGGAGGAGCTGTCAGGGGAAATGACCTTGATGAACTGGCCCTGGAAAAGTTTGTTGCCGTAGAAGAAGACATCGTTGCAGAACCAGGTGCCTGAAGTAGCAAGGAGACGGCCGCCGAAGTTGGTGAAGCAGTGTCGGAGAGCATTCATATCGTAACCAGTAACGTTGGAACGCTTCTTGGCCTCGGAGAGCTGCTTGCCGGCATTTCTCATGCGATAGGTACGGTAGTAGAGAAGCCAGAGAGTACCAATGGCCGGAAAGGCAAATGACAGGCGGAAAGTATACTGAGCAGCAGACGCGCTGTAGGGAGGCGAACTTTTACCGTTGTTGAAGATGGCGAGGAGAGCAATGAGGATGACTTGGTTGACGAACTGGCCCCAGCCCTGCATCAGGAAAGCGGTAGTGACCCGGCGGCCACGGTGCAGACGATCCTCTCGAGTAGAGACTCTGCCACCAGAGGAGACACCCTCAAGAGACGAGGTTGCTGTGATGGGATACTCACCGCCGACACCAAATCCGTAGAAGAAGAGGGACCAGGCGTAGCAGATAACCCAGCCCTGGAGAGTAAGGCCCCAGGAAGCAGTGAGCATGAGGAGGCCGACAAACATGATGGCAGCATCTTGAATAAGACCCCAGCGCCGACCAACCCAGTCACCCATAACCTGTGAATGGCCAATCAATATAAATACGCGAAAAGGGTAAAAGAGCACCTAAGGACTTACACCAACAACAGCTTGGCCAACCATGATACCAATAATCTCGAGATAGGTCACAGCAGCAATCCAATTGTGTGAGCACGTAGTGGCTTCCTTGCCCCAGCAATCAGGCCAGGCAGCCTTGAAGAGAGGTTCAAGGTTGCCAATGGAGAAGAGGACATAACCCTCAAGTCCAAGGCCAGCACCGGGAATGACAGCATGGCGAAAGTACCATGAGAGAGGTGATAAAGGGTCGTCTTTGAACATGGACCAGGCAGTTTTGGCCTCCTCTTTGGCAGCATCGTTGTCGACCTTTGAAACGAAGCGGCAGCGCTGGGCGAAAGGCAGATCAGCCCAGTAGACACCGTCCTCAGTGTAGGAATCGTCTGGGCGGGTTACATGGCTGAAGATGCGGCGCTCATCGCTAGTAGCATAGGCAATGGGCTCGTGGGTGTTGTTAGGCTCTGAATCGCTGTCTGCAGGTCCATGCGGGACAGGGATCTCGCCGGGGACTGTATGCTCGTGGTGTCTATGAACCATCTTGGCAAAGGGCACACTATGCCTTGTGCACAATTGAGAATGAGTAGCCGAGCCGGAGCTATTATTGTTATGTAGATTGTTGGAGTTTTGTTGTTGCGGGTAGCTTGAAGGATGTTGTTTGTATCCTAGGCACGGGAAAGTGCAAACCACCAGAAAAGGGTTTATACTGAGGGCAAAGTAAAGTATCAAAGACCGAATATTTATGGATTGGGAGCAGGGTCAAGACTCCCAGATTTGAACTTGTCTTCTTGTCTTGCCTTGACTCTAGAGAGAAACAGAATTCCAACAGGTTAAAAGTGCGAGAATGGAGACTATTTGAACTGCATCATGACCAAAGTAGAGGACGACTGGATCGTGGAGATACAGGCCAAGTGTGACGAGCTTCGTGAAGCAGTCTCAGCCAGTAAGAAGAGGTAGTTCAACCTCGTGGGAGAACGTGTGGATGAAAGTCAATCTCTGGGGTCGAGCTCAAGGGGGTGTGGGAGCTGGAAAGGATATTCTAGCTCCCGTGTTCCCTGACCGAATAGTGCATGTTCGCCGCCTCGCCTCAGGGACGAGATGAGATCAGAAGCCCCCGAGACGGTTGAGCTCTGGACTCTGTTGACAAGGCAAGGGAAAAGCGGGCTGTCGGCTTAGCTCGTGAACAATGTAAGAAACGTCAGGGGTGGGTGACATGGCATTGGATGCATGAGTCGATCCGCCTATGGGTCAGCTCCATGTTTGTACGGATGGATATATCTTGAAAGAGGTTCAGACTAGATCCCGACAGCCGGGGCTGGGGCGTGGCGCTGCGCTGCGCTGGCGTGGCAGGATAACGTTTTATTTTTTGTGTGTACGGATGCTGTCATGGGAACAGGTGCCGCGTCTCACATTGCAGATCAGATAAAGATAGATTGACAACGTTGTGTTGTGTTGGTGGTGGTGATGTTCACAGGAGAGCTTGGAAAAGGTTCACAGCAGCGGAGTCGCACCTCCCTTGGAAAACAGACAGACACCTACCTAGCTTGGGTAAATAAGAGGCTGGGCTACGTAGGTAACTAAAATCGGAGATGGAAAAACCTAGAGCTTAGAGGGCGAGGCAAGAAGTGTGCAGCCGAATTCCAAAAAGAGGCAGGCAAGAACCACACGATTCTTTACGACAAGAGCGGCCCGGCTAAAACGGCATCTACAAGACCCGCTAGACTCTGTTTCGGCCGACACCGACACCGTTGTTAGACAGAGGACGATCTCTACTAAGAAAAACTCGAATCATTACATTAGACTGAGTCGAATCAATTGGACAACGCAACGCACATCATCTCCAGTCCCGTTTGATGTTTGCCTTGGCCTTTCTTCAGCCATTTATTTGGCCGGCTCGTATGTACTAAACACCAATGCGGCCCGTTATGTAGCTTGAGCCTGTCTGCTTCACCCGAGGTTGGCTCAAACCTTCTCTCCCTCTTCCTGTTTTCTTCGGTATTCTATTTCAGACACCGAACAACATTTCTTTCCCGTCCATTCTTGCTTTCATCTACGGATATTAATGATGCCGAGAAATGCCAAGCTCTTCCGCCTCTCCCTCTCCCGCCTCGGCACTCACTCTCGAGAGCCTCAAGGCATCGCTTAGCGATATGCGCTAAACTTAAAGAGGGCAAAGTCAGAAAAAGTTCGCTGCATGGAATAAACAGCGAGTGGGTCCTTCTCAACGACATCCGCCTAATGTGGAAAGAGGTCGTGTGATACCTCTTCCCTCCCCGTAATATTCAAAAGACCCTGCACGCAACTCAATTATTATGCCAAAATCCTGCTCCAACATGAATCAAAAGATGATTTATCTCTTCTTCCCTCCTTTGCTTACTACTCAGACCGCATGAGCTGAGGTCGATGCTTAAACACATCAGCACAATAAAGAAAGAGAAAGAAGTAGAAGAGAGAAGAGGAAAAAACCTCAACACATTCATTATCAAATAGACCCCGCTTCTGCTGTGTAACCCTGTTGCTTCTACCTACATGTACAAAAAGGACCCTGTCTAGGTAGGTAGGTATCTGCATGAGAATGGCACGCATCAATTCACGGTCTCGTCCCAAGATTTTACTCGTCCGCCTACAGAAACTACTCATGTGATCAGTGACTTCTTTTTCTTTTTTTCTTTTTCTTTAGTTCGGTTCTATACGCACATCACCGGAATCTCAGCATCAGCGATTACGGATTCAGCCATTTTACCAAAACGAAGCTCAACTCGTGTGCCGTGCGGATACCCTGACACAAACCTATTAGTCGATACAGACCCTTGGCTATAGCTTTCAGCTTGATAACCCCTTCGCCATGCTCTGAATAACCATAACTCACAAGCATACTCACGCAGTGGATAACGGTGCCACTCGACCGGTTCTCCCCACATTCAATCAATCCTTCTTGACACTTTTGCTGTAGTGGTCAAGTCCCTCTCATTTACTTGAAGTGGCAATGAGACATCTCGCCTGAGCTTGCGTGGTCGTACGAGCAGTTGGCTCCTCCGCCTCCGCTTTGACTTCTCCGTTGATCTCGAGAATACATGGTCGTGTACGTAGTACCCAAGTGTATCAGCACATGTGTGTGCTCCATGCAATCCGTACCACCTTTGTTTCAATCCCAATATTCCTAGTACGATGTTACCGAATTGCAGATCCAGATCGAGCTTTGTATAGTTATACACCAGCACTGATATACCAACCTATAAATAGGCACCCAGTCATATGTCATGTTTACTTGAAATTTCTTATATAGGCATATCATCGTAACTCGTTCAAGACAAGCTATTGGGCAGCGCGATAGAAAGATACACCAGGGATAGTGACAGTATGAATACCCAAGTCCACCATGTCATATTGGGTATCAGAGAGTCTTGGGGTTGGCTTTACTGCTTTGAAGCTCCTTCGAACAGTAAGTAACCTCAAGCCACCATCACCGCGACTTTCTTAAAGATCACGACCCAATCAAATCGCCGCCTGTTCTTCTTGATGCACATGAACCAAGACTTTTGTGCCTCAGTCGCTTGACCTATTTCATTTTCTCCTTCGGTTTCCATAGCCCACTACTCGTGCATGTATAACTCCTCTTTGAGAAACAATATGACAACTAGAGTGAAAGAAAAGCAACTCCGTTTTCATGTGTCGAGGGACGTCGCAAAGTATCTCACACGAATTCAATCTGTTTTCTTGCACGTACGGTCCCGTGGGAAAGCCTCTATGCCCACAGTCCAACTCGACATAGTTGTCTCCGCTCAAACGCCACGCTGCATGTCATAGATACAAAGGAGATTTGAGGATAGAAAAAGAGATATTGATAAAAACATGCATCGTGACACTCTGTTGCTTGCCATAATCCGCTGAGCTTCTTGTTTAACCTTGTCGAGCAATCTTCATTTCCCAATCGCTCTTGGTGTTGCTTCCTCGTCATCATTGCCATCGCCGCCAACCTTAACAACCGTCAAAGGCCGTGGTGTAGCATCTACGCTCTCAGTCCCATCCTTGCCATTATTGAGCGTCGCCCCTTCAACCTTCGGACCAGAATCAGGAGGCGTGTGTGCTGTGGCTTCCGTAGGTACTGCGTTATCGAAAAGTTCTATCTCCATTTCCTTGGAAGGTGTTGTCACGACTTGCGTTACAGCTTCGGGTGTACTCTCTGACCCGACTGTCAGACTGTCATGACTGTTGGCTCGCATCATTTCGATGCCGAGCTTGGAGCTGGGTAGGCCGGCCTTGCCCAGCATCTGCTGGCTATTACGGTTGTGGTGCTTGTCCCTACCGCCCCCTAGCTCCTCATCTTCGTCATCGGCCGACTCGGTGCCTTCCAACGTTCTTTGTTCGGATCCTTCTCTTTTCCCCTTGAATTTATCGTTGAACCGCGGGCGGTGTTCCATCTGTGCTGGAGCTGACTGCTGAGCCACAAGATGGGGCACGCCTTTTCTTGAGGCCTCCTGCAAATCATTGTTCTCAGTCGTGATATTCAACCCCCCTTCGTCCCATTCATTCGTAGCCTTGCGGCTGATAACGACCGGTAGCTCGTCAGTCGTTACTGACTCCGAGTCGCCGAACAGCGATGAAGTGATTGAATCTTCTCGACTAGACATCATTGCAGTTCCTAGACGACCAGCAAAGATTGAAGATCCCGACGTCGGACTATCCTCAAGTCGAGAGTTGGCCTTCCGAATCCCCATTGGAACGGGCCGCGGGATGCCTGACGCCTGTCCTGGAGATTCGGGACGCCATTGGCATAACCCTCGAAGCACTTCAGTGAGCTTCGAGGAGCTGATAGGTTTCTCAATCAACGAGTCAAAGTAGTGCGGTGCTTGGAGTTCCTTGAGATAAGCTGTGATAGCCACGATGGGTGTGTGAGAATTGGCATTCTTCGTCTCCCGGATCATGCGTGCCACGTCTGCGCCGTTGATTTGCGGTAGTTGGTATTCGAGAAAGATGACATCAAATTTGATCTCGCTCATTGAGTAGCGAACTGCTTCAGATCCATTTGGAACTGAAATAGTACGGCATCTGAGCTTCTCCAACAGCTTTTCCATAACCATACGCGAAACTGGATGATCCTCGCAGATCAATACATCAAGAGGCCGGAAGGTAGGGCCTTCATCAAAAGCAATCTGCGAAAGCCGTCTTGAGCTTTGTCTGCGTCGCTGTACTCGAAGAAGGGCATTGTGTTTCTCGCTCTCGTTGTCCGACGACGACGGAGACATATCAAATACTTGGCTTCGCCGATTTCGGTGATGTAATATATCGGAAGCAACAGGGCTCCCGTCTTGTGACTGTGAGCCCACGGTAAGTGATCTGGATCTTCCTGCGGACGAATTACTTGACTGCCGTGGTGTTGAAATGGTCTTTTGAGGCGACAATGACAAGGGAGGTGGCGCTGCACTACGGCCCTGAGCAGGGGTTGATACTGCGACCGTGGTCGCCGCCTTCTGTAGACTTGGTGGTACCTTGGGTATCTCAAAAGTAGAATTGGGCTGCAAAGATGTAGCTGTTGATTGGTGGGACAGACTTGAGGAATTACTAGACGCCTTTCGTCGCCCCTCGGCCCCTTGCCCGGCAACAAACGAGACGAGCAACGGCGATGAAGGCTGGGACGCTCGGTTTGGAGACGCGTTTGCATGGTTAAAGCCAGAAGGCGACTGCGCTCGATTCGTCGCCTTGGCATTTGAAATGGTTCTTGAAATTGGGTTCGATAGCACAGGGCTACCTTCGAGCGACGGTCCAGGTGATACAACACTGCTTGCTGCTCCGGGACTAACGGAGGTTCCTTTGCTCTGAGCGGCCAGTGCCTCGGCTCGCAGCTTTTGAATCACATCCTTATTAGCCTTCTCCAACACGGGAAGGTTCTTGAACGAAAAGGAGCCAAAATCGTCCACGGCTACAGGCTCACTCAGACGCCTCGATTTCAGGTCGCGTACGTGGGGTGGAATGTGTAACGGCATGAGTTTCCGACTGATGGAGTTGACTTGTGATCGAACTCGCGACAAAGCATCATGTGGCCTCTCGGCGTACTCGGAGCCAGCGGCGGAAGATTGCGGGGATGCCTGATCCTCCATTTCCTCTGCAAAGGATTGCAACACTGCACCCCTGGCATCAAAGTATTCAGTGTCCTCCGGATTCTCGGGTTGCGGTACAAACTGAGCTTCGTCCTCCAGTAGCGTCTCCCAGTTCACATCCTGGAACCAAGGATGGGCACGAATTTCTTCACCCCCAGAGGAGTACTTATCCTCGCGGTTGGAACCTAGACGCTGGTGGGGTTCCATACATAGCAGCTTATTGATCAAGTCCTTGGCCTCCTCTGATATCGGTTCACACTCAGTCTCGTCTGGCCACTGTATTTTCCGCGCCAGGATGTTCTCAAAAACATGCTCAGCTTCGCCAGCATGGAAGGGTGGGATGCCGTAAAGAAATTCGAATAGGATACATCCAACAGACCACCAATCGCTGGTTTCATCTTGCTTATCACCCTTGATGGTTTCAGGAGCTAGATAGTCGGGTGTGCCCACAAAACGTCGGTTGGTATCTTCAGGGTTGAACAGAGCCATTGGGGGAGGCATCATGTTGGAAGGGGGAAGAGAATTTCTGGCATGACTATCCATACTGAGTCTTGAGCTGACACTCAAAGGAAGGTCCGGCGAGCCTTGTGCGATAACTTCTTCGTCCAATGGCGACCTCATGCTATGGGGCTGAGAAGCTGTCTCGGCATCGTTCAACGAGAAAGTAGTAACCATACGAGCAAGTGTCTCGCTGCCACCGCTTTCGCTTCGATGAGTACCCGATACTCGACGTGGTTCTTGGCCGAGGCTGAAATAAGAAGGCTGGGCCAAACTACCAACCTCTGGTGTCATCTGTGGGGTTTGGCTGGGCGAATGAGCATGCCCGCCATGCAGATCAAGGGAAGCAGATCTTGACGAAGCAATGGATGAAGACCGAGCAAAAGGGCCCTGTTTGAGCAGGTCTGGTGTTCCGTCAGAGTTCTCGCTATTCAAGGCACGCTTTTGTCGACCGACCAGACCCAGTCGAGAAAGACCAAAGTCTGTGAGCTTGAGATGGCCTTTTTGGTCTATGAGAAGATTGTCTGGCTTCAAGTCGCGATGAATGATGCCACGACTATGAAGATGTTCAACGCCCAAAACGACCTCACCAAGATATTTCTTGACCCATTCCTCTGGAAGACCACCAAGGACTTTAATGAGAGAGGCACAATCCCCGCCATTCAGGTATTCCATCACCAGATAGAGGTAGTCCTTGCTTGAAAATGTCCAGTAGAGCTTGGCGACAAAGTCGCTCTCTCCTTGCCACATCATGATAGCTCGCTCCGCCTTGACGTTACCGACTTGGTTCTTGGCTACCATGTCAGCTTTCTTGAGGACTTTTATAGCAAAATATTCTCCTGTAGACTTCTTCTTTGAGAGGTAGACACTGCCAAAAGCGCCCTTGCTGATGGGCTTGATGATTTCAAAGTCTTTTATAGATGGCTGGGTCGGACGAGGCTGTGGAGGTGCTTGATTGGCACCCAGACGAGGCGAAGGTGGGGGTTTCATAACAAAGTCAGATATGGCAGCCGAAGACTGTCTCCGGTGATGCCTATGAGTATGAGTAGCGGGTGAGCTGAAGTCACTACCGGGAAGCATGGGTGATGCTTCGGGAGATACCACACCCTCCTGGGACAACGGAAGCCCTCTTGCTTTGATTCGTAACGGGGACGATGGCTGCCCTGGTCTGGAGGGAGATTCCTGGCGATGAGGGGAGGAAGTGCCAGGAAGAATGAGGCTCCTCCGGTGACGTCTCCTTGTGCTTGCCGCACGCCGAAGGTCGCCAAACTCGGAAATGGGAGACTCTGTCCTCGCGGCGCTTAGAGATGCAACCGAAGACGATCGAAAGCTGCCTTCACTATCAATGAAATCCCCTTCCACGTAAATAGAGTCTCTGCGGGTGTCTCGTGGTTGGACTCCAAGATTGCTCTGCCCGCCAAAATGCGATCTCGGGGTAGGACACTCCTTGGGACTGCTGGACCTAGTCGATGCGATCAAGGAAGCGGGCCGGGAGCGGTTTCTCCTCTCAGAAATGTCCATCTGGCGTAAAGCCGTTGCCAAGATAGACGGGCTGTTTAAAGGCTCTGCGAAACTCTCACTCTCTCGATGCTCGGCTGGCTGAGGCTCAGGCGCGAGAGGTTCTGGGGGTATATCCTCATCGTCTTCACCATCCTCATCGCATGTGTCACACTGCTCACACTCTGAAGTAAGTGGTTCTCCTTCTTCAGTGGAATCTGTAAGTTCGCCGTTGGCTATGCGAGCTGCCTTTCTCAGAGCCTCGTCAATACAATCTTGGACAAGACAAGCAAGTTCGATTCGGATGCGCTCAGCGTACTCGATAATCTTTCGGTGACGAAAGACAGCGTCGACCTTGGTCCTAGCAACCTTTTCCGTATCAGCACAAAGCAGAGCCAAACCTTGTTCCTGCTCCAGGGTGTTCGTGCTTGGTGACTGCCACTGTAGAACCTGTGATATCCGTGATTCGGACTGTGGTGATTGTGTCCGAAACTCGCCGTTGTTTTGTTGCGTTGAAGACTCCTTGATCGCAGGTGTACTAATTTCGATAGCAGTATCGCAAAGGTCCATCAGGAGTTCAACAATTCGAGCTTGGGGTCGGCGAATGGCGAACGAGCGTGCCCTAGCGTGCCCAAGTCCTCCAGAGCGTTCCCTCGATCGTGGCAAAGAGCTGCCAGGTGATGACTGTGTTGACGGCGGTGGCCCAATCGGCAGGCCCTTGTACTCCGCAATGGGTATGGGAGTCTGGTCACCAGCTAGTGACCGACTCTTGCGAGCTTCCAAGGCATCCAGCACCTTGACAATTGAGTGCCGGTGTTCAGTCAAGTTCTCCTGAGCCATCTGTACGTCCATCTCGGCTCGGTGCTCTTGCAGACACAAATCAGTGTGCTTTTCAAACCACCATCGGGGGATATGGCGTTCGCAAATACGGCAGAGAACCGGAGGTGGGGGGTCTTGCTGTTCAGGCTCATCCAGTCCACTTTCAGCGACTTGGGTCAGATAACTCGCCAGAACTTCAGCGCCAGAGCCTAGTGAGTCAACAATAACGCTGGGCAGATCGATCTTGATTTCTCGAGGGGCAATCCAGGGACGGATCATCCACATTGTCTGTAAAAGATGTTTAGTATGCAAAAGCAAATGCAGAGTTGAGGTTGCAGAAGTCTTACATGGCTCTCACCGCCGGATACGCTGTCGTAAACCATAATCCCTTGGGCTTCAAGGTCTACAGTATGCGGCTGCTGATTCTCAGGATCATTTTCAAGGTCGCCGATAGGCAGGAGCTTGGAGAGGGGCCCAAGCTGAACGGCAAAGCAGACTCGGTGGCTCCGAGAATCATCCTTCTTCATAGATTCGACAACTTCAGTAAAAACGTCCTTGTTGTCGCTGACTATCAAGTTGGAAATAGGTAGACCGTTAACCGTTTCGAACTGGGTGCCCACGACGTCAGTCCAGGATGGACTAACCCACTTAATCGTTCCATCGAGGTTGAGGTCGACGATGGTATTGAGGGTCTGCTCGGCAGCTTCTCGAAGCTCCTCGCGTTCTTCCCGAATGTCCTGGCTCAAAGACCTTTCCATAGCGGTCGTTTGTTGTGCCCTCAAAGAGGTTACTGCTGGGGGCACCAACGTGGCACCGGACGGAGAGTCCATAGTGTCTCAAATATGCCTAGTGCTCAATCAGAGGCAAATAGAGTAAATCGGTGTTTCGTAGTCGTCGTCGAGCGTGAGATGTTGGGCCAGAGGCACGGCGTGAGGGCAGCTGGTGTTGATTGCCTCGAGCAGAAGAAGAAGCACAAGTGGGGAGACTTGGGGTCTGGCAAGGGCGCCAGAACTACAGACCCGCGAGACTCGGAGACATGACTGAAGGCCGGCAACGAGGATGATCTCGGGCAGACGCTGTACAAGTGTTTTGAGGTAGGAAGTGTCGAGATCGTGCGGTCCTGAAGCCCTGAAGCCGAGGTAGACCTTGTACGAACGAGAGGACTGAGGTATACCCGAGAACAGACCAACCGTGATCGTACCGTGACTGGGACCGTGGGTACCTGCTCGAAGCAAGGCAAGGCGAGACGTAGCGAAGCGAAACGAAACGAAACGAATTGCCGGCAGAATTGATAGGCTTGGTGGTTGAAGATTGATCGGCTGTGACAGAGGAGCAGAGAAATCGGGTTGATAGCCAGCAGTCCAAGACGGGTCAGAATCAGAGTCGCCGTTAAGCCTCGAAGGGGAAGAAAGACAAAGTTTGGCCCAGGCGAGCCACTCCTTTCACTATCGTGAGGGCGCGTTCCTCTCATGATACAATAAGCGGGGAAAGGCGACGCTGAGCCAATCACCACCCACCCTCGCGGGAATCAAGCTCCTAGCCCTGCTAAACTGCAGCATTGCGGGCATAGGTACTCTTACTGTACTTTTCAGTGGCTACCTTACGCTAAGCTAAGTACCTACCTGAGCCGAACCTCTTAATTATTATCCATGGCCTGAGATAGTATCTAAATCGAGCCCAGTTTTTCTTTCCTCTTTTCCCGTTGTCTTTGTTTTTTTTATCGCTATACTCGCCAAATAGAATTCTGCATAATGCAAGTGATTTTCTATTGTCTTGACGTTTCATATATGATGGGGCCCATGTTCACATCCATCCTGACGACCCCTCTCGATCTCCCAGGTACCAAGCACACTTTATAAGATAACAGGCACTTGGGTTTTATTATCATTATTACTTTTAATATTATTATTATATCTTCCATCTAATGCAAAAGAAAAATTCGTCTTTTCAAAAAGATCTAATAAATAAGATAAACCCATAAGACGATGTAAAACCCAATCCTCTACACGTGCCGTCATGCGCTGTTCCGTTTTGTCTAGAGTTTCCTTTGTCCGTGTCGATCAATATTTTATTACGAAACTGTAACGCCTAAAGTGCCTTAGAGAACCAAAAGAAGATCTTCCTGTGCCGTGGAAAGAAAAGAGAAAAGTCTCGAGTGTTAGGTGCCCCTTCGGGGCTGCAGCACATAAACTTTAGGGAGCGTAAAACCCGATGATCTATTCGGATTTCCACCCTCTATATGGCCACATCCCAAAGTATCGTCCACCAATGGCACATAACCGCAGGACACAGGCGTAGATGTAAAGTAGGCACTCGTGCTATCAAGAAGATGCGAATTATCTCTGGTAATGACAATATCTTTAAACTGTGGGATAATGTATCTGATATCTGTAAAGTTCAAATGCAAAGGAGGACGCAAACATGTCTAGGAGAGAAAAGCAAAAGCTAAGTATCTCCTACCTCAATCTATGATGGTTCTTCCAGATTCTCCCTGACACCCCAGTCAGTGGTTGTTGTTCAAGGATTGGCCATTAAATAAGCCACCGGCAGACGGCGGGCGTCGCGGAAACGGGCCGGGCATGGAAAGGCAGTCACAAGCATAGTAACAAGCAAAGCAGCCTTTCGTCAAGCCGCATTGGAGATCTTCCTAGTTACATTCTGAGCTTTGTCATTGTTTGCCAAGACATCGCTTGATGCTTTTTTATCCCAGATCTGTTGGATTCATGGACTTTTATACTAAACTTGCCGTACTCGACCATGAAAGAGAGTACGTTTTAGACACTACATACCCTTGTACTGAGATCTTTGGCGTTCAACGTCAACTGTTGGTCGCCAATACAGCATAACGATACGTTATTCATGCATCTCTGCGAATTGGTTAACTATCGTACATTACATCCTATCAGTCCCGTTATTTGTTGCTCACCGCTGTCTCGTGTTTTGACCGGGCTCGGTTCGTTTCCATCTCCGGGCCATCAACCTGCCATCCAGACTATGCAGTTGGATGATTGCCTTTGATTACTGCAACAATGAGCTGATGCTGGTGCTATCCCCCTCCAGGCTCCCCCAATTTTCGGCTGTTGGTTGTCAACGGGTTGCTCGGGCTGGAGTCGAAAGCTTACTTTCTGTTGCTTGCCCCCCCTCGACCAGCGTGAATGCGCAACCATGACCAACATTGCACCACTCAATAGGCTGAGGAGAGGATTCAGAACTCTCGAAGGGTTGCAGAATCACTCTCTTGTGCATCCACATTAACTGCCGGTGCTTTTTGTCAGGGATTGCATAACATTGGACTGCATCAGCGCATCCGAGGAAACCATCACATGCACCGCAGCTCTGCATGACACCGTTCTCTTAAGACGCCTCTCTAACGACACCCACCTGCAAGTTCATGTACTAACATTGACGAATTGGCACCCTCTTGCATTTAGCCAGCATTCCTCATCACACCATCTGCTTGAGACATACATATATACATCCATACATATATGTACATAATGCGACAATGATGACAAGAAGAGATATTTTCCGCCCACCAGACATCTTTCTAGCGTTAGGTCATGTGTTTGGGATTTGTGGATGAATGAATTAATTAATTAGTAGAGAGTCAATGGGAAAGCCGTCTAACGTAGTGTGCGTGTGCACGGAGAACTTGCATGAATGGCGCTTCTTGAAACGTCCCTTGTTGCTGATATGACGGACGGCTTTGATATGCAAATAAATCGTGAACCCGATTTTTAGACTGACGGTGACATGTTAATCAGACAACCCTTCCTGGCTCTGGGCATTTTTAAAGTGTGGGTGTGTGAAGCAGCCAGTCTCATGTATGCCATGTCCAACACAAGTTCACATTTCAGAAGACCGATTGGATTTCGCGATGCCTGTGTCTACCACAAGGCTGTCTCAACGCCTTTTGTTAAGGGCTGTCTGTGGCTGTCTCAGACCTTTTCTATCAGCCCTGGCAACGCCTGAGCACGTTCCTGATGCCCCCCTGAGGCTGGAATTCTCCATAAATTGGCAGGTAACCAGCCACTATTGGACCTTTGACTATTGCGACCCAGATATTCGGCTATCTGTCGTAGGCGATCCTGGTTCAGTGCCGATGCCCATGCGCATTGCCTCCCAACGCTCGAGTACCTTCCCATCTTGAATGAGAAAGGTTTCTAACGATATGCAGAAATACAAGGGAAAAATTCAGAGTTTGACTGACAGCGGATATGAAAAGCCCCATCACCGCCGCATCGGGTTTGAAGCGGAAGGCTGCGGAGAATGTGGGGTCCGTATTGGTGCTGTGGGAGATACATAGGAGATGGGACATAGAACATGGCCAGGAGGGACAAGCAAGACTGATTAATACAGTCTCAAATCTCCGATGTGAAATACGAATACTACCTTAGATCCACTACATGTGTAATAAATATCGATTTATCTTCCTCTGAAGGTCTCGTCGTATTGGTATTGATCGTTTCTTTCTCCCGTTGCGGCGCCTCCCGATAAACATCGGTCTTGATAACCATTATTTTCATTAGGTACTTCTCGGTTTCTCGTTTCTCACTTCTTTCAAATACCTACCTACCTAGGTACCCAATAAACATCACGTCACTCGTCATTGCCGACGTCCGCTCCAGGTCATCCTACTATTGGAGGAGGCCGATACGGGACTGCACCGGTTGTGCCAAATCACACCAGCCCTTACTAAGCCATTGACGACTTCACGGTTCTAGAATCTCATACTTGATCTTTTATCTCAAATCATTACGGCAGGCCATAAATCTCCCACCCGGCGCCCTTGCGCTTCTCAATTGCCCGACCTTGGACTGTTTCCTGAGTTACAGAAGCCGCTTCGGACTCTCGGGGGCATCGGGCTCTGCGAAGAAGGCTTCTTCGGGGCGTATTCAATCTCGAATTAGTCACAAGAGTTAGTGACGACACTCAGCATGACCTTCGGCTCCAACGGGAGATGACACAGCCACAACGATCATCCCCAGCCGCGATTATTTACGTATACTTACGACTTTGTCTTTTCCTAGAGACTTAAAACCGCATTTCATCATCTAGGACTCGACAGCACACGGCACTCGGCACTCGACTCTTACCGGTGTTTTGTCAGTCATGGCTGCCTTCAACGCTCACCTTGCCGGCGCAACAGAGCGCTCTTTTTCCTCGTCCCTATCACCAGATCGGGTTATTGCTAGTTCTGAGGATGACAATCCCGGGGCCTCTGTAATCGATCCGGACTTTTACAAGAGCCTGACTGATAAGAGGTCGACACGCGGTATGCAGACAGCCAGAGCCGCTATTCGTGAAACTGATCCGCAGTACCAGATGGAAATCCACCAAAAAAACGAGGTCCTAAGCCCAACAGCAAGCCTGCTCTTACGAGGCGTCAAGAGCTGAATCGTCAAGCACAACGGTATGTCGGTTGATCCAGTATCAACCCTTGTCTCTAACATGGCTTTCCATTTGCCAGAACTCATCGAGAGAGAAAGGAGCTCTATATCAAAGCCCTAGAAGATGAGGTCCTCCGCCTCAAGGAGGTTTTTAGCAACGTTTCGTTGGACAGGGAGAGGCTAGCTGATGAAAACAAACGACTGCGAGACGCCTTGATGCAGGCTGGGCTCCAATATAGTAGCCCTCATGTAGCAGGGAGCGCCACTAGCCGAGGTCCCGACTCCATCAACACAGGCTCTTCTCCTTTGACCTCCTCGATTGACTCACCGATGCACCTCCCTCGGGTCGCCAATCAAGGATATATGCCTAATCAGCAGTATCACGACATGTATCACCCTCTTCATCGTGGGAATCCCGAATTTGAACAGGCGGGCATTGACTTCGTTTTAACGTACGATAACTCCTACTCGAAGAATCCCCAATGACCCCTCTGTGTGATACGATGCGAGTTGCGTTGCGCCATTGGTGAGCTTTGGCAGAGCATGTCGGTGGTCAGGCCAGCTAACAAAGTCGGGGAGTATATAGTCTCGAGAAGCCGTGCATGGCGCATATCCAGTACATGGTTGAGAGAGCATCTGAGCCTGATGGTGACCCCTGCGGGCATGCGCTCATGGCATCATGCCCACCTGACCCGTCCCCAGACTCTCGGCCGGGCTGTCCTTTTGGAAACACACACATCCCCGTAGACGGCGATCCCAACCAGAAGACGTGGGAGGTTCCTCGGGCAGACCTTTCCACTCTCTTAGATCTCAGCAAAAGACTTGACCTCGATGGCGAGGTGACTCCCATCATGTCGTGGGGCATGCTCATGTCATATCCGAGAGCAAGGGAGCTTGAGGTGGCAGATTTCCGAAAGTTGAGTGACGAGCTCGTTCGGAAAGTGAGGTGCTACGGGTATGTTTTACCGCTTGTTTCGTGTTGCAATTATGTTTTCTAACTTGTGGCATAGCTTTGGCGCCGTAATGGAAGAATTTGAGGTGCGTGACGCCTTGGACAATTTGTTTAGCGCCAAGGACACGATAATGCATCAGTAAACGAGGACTTGATGGTACTCGATGGTGGGTTATAAATTATGGCTATGCTTATGCTTATTCGTATGCTTTTGTGCTTTTTACCATGAAACTTATACAATAGACTGGTTGTGTTGGAATAAGATAAAATCCATTTATATGAAACTCTCTCCGAGTCTCACACCTTACCACATCTATTTCTATGACGTATTTCTTTGGACCGAACCAAATAACATTCGTGTAAATCCAATAGAAATACATGGTAATTACTTTGAAATTAGTTTTACCATTAGGACTTTTAGAAGTAAACGAGCCAAGTTCGTAATGCCCTTAATATACCTACCTACCTACCTACCTACCTACCTACCTACCTAGGTAGTTCACTATGACAAACTGACCAAGGTAACCACAGTGGCCATTCCCTCCTGTGGCTGCGTGGCTGAACCGCACACAATCAGCTAACCGCGGGGCTTGGGTATTTTTTTTCTCGAGCCCCACTCCACCCCACCACAAATTCATCGTGGATGTCCAAATTCTAGCATCTCGAGTGAGAGGTTGATTGACGCATCTCCCCCGCTTTCGACCCCCAAGTTTTCTTTATTCTCGATACACGCGCAGCTCGAACGCGCAGAAGGAAACAAAATGGCGGACTCTCTCGACTACATCAAGATCTGCGAAAGTTGCCCCTCTGGCGATGGCTGGGGCCCTTCCATCACCACAGAGACCACCCTGAATGGCGTGCCCTATGCGCCCTTCTCCAAGGGTGATAAGCTGGGCCGCATGGCCGACTGGACTGCCGAGGGCAAGGACCGTGAGCGAGGTGGACGAGCACAGTACAACAGGAATTTCCGAGGTACGTTGAGTCGTGATATGCTGTCTTGAATGAACTCTTGGCTTACTTTTGATTCCCACGTACAGACCAGCAAGTCTACGGTGCCAGCCATGCCATTACTTTCAACGCCCCCCCCGCCGAGGATGAGTCTACCTTCTCCGTCGTTAGCAACGTTCGAGATTCGACAAAGTCAAGATACGGCCGCGGTGCCGTCTTCACCCGCGGCCGTGGCCAGCGAGGCGGCCAGGCCGGTGCCCGAGGCGGACGAACCACGCTACAGAGGGGCGGTGCCGGTGCTGGAGGTCGACAAGGCTACGACCGCGGTGGCAGAGCCAACGCTGGTCGTGGCGGTCGTCGCTTCGGCTGGAAAGACTACGATAAACCTGCTCGTAACCGTGATGCTAGCATCAACATCAAGGCTGAGTGGAAGCTGCTCGAGGAGATCGACTTTAACCGCCTGGCTAAGCTGAACCTCGACACTGACTCAGGCGATGATATCGACGACTACGGTTTCCTGTACCACTACGACCGCTCCTACGACAAGCAGCCCGTCAAGGGTGCTGAGAAGAAGCTTACTCCTATCGATCGTGCCGCTTACAATGTCACCACTTCCTCCGATCCGATTATCCAGGAGCTCGCCGAAAAGGATGAGGCCACCATCTTTGCCACCGACAGCATTCTGTCTATGCTCATGTGCTCGCCGCGCTCTGTGTACCCCTGGGATATCGTCATCTCGCGACAGGGCAACAAGGTCTTCCTGGATAAGCGCGACAACGCCGCTCTTGATATGGTGACGGTCAACGAGAACGCTGCCGACGCTCCTCTGGATGCCGCCGACGGCAGCAAGGACACTATCAACCAGCCCAACGCCCTCGCTGAGGAGGCCACCTACATTAACCACAACTTCACCAACCAGGTCGTCCTCGAGAGCGAGTCGTCAAAGGTCACCATGGCCCACAGCAACCCCTTCTACAACTCATCCGAGGACACCGACCCTCCTGCTAGCAAGGCCTATAAGTACCGACGCTTCGACCTGTCGACCAACGAAGAGGAGCCCGTCCGCTTGGTCGTCCGAACAGAGGTCGACGCCGTGCAGAGGAACGCCATCAGCGGCGAGGACCAGCACGTCAGCATCCACGCCCTCAACGAGTTTGACAGCAAAGCCCAGGGCAGCGGTGGCGCTCTTGACTGGCGTAGCAAGCTTGTCACACAGCGTGGTGCCGTTGTTGCTACTGAGATGAAGAACAACAGCTGCAAGCTCGCCCGATGGACGGTGCAGAGCATCCTTGCCAACGCTGACGTTATGAAGCTCGGGTAAGTTCCTCTCTCTCAACCAGCACCGATTCCATATGGCTAACCAGAACTCAACAGTTTTGTCTCTCGTCTGAACCCCCGCTCGAACGACAAGCACGTCGTTCTTGGCGTTATCGGCTGGAAGCCCCGTGACTTTGCCAACCAGATGAACCTGTCCCTCTCCAACGGTTGGGGTATCGTCCGTACCATTGCCGACATGTGTCTCAGCAGCCCCAACCAGGACGCCAAGTTTGTCCTCGTCAAGGATCCCAACAAGTCCATCCTCCGACTCTACGAGGTGCCCGCTGGCAGCTTCGACGATGAGCATGAGGATGAGATTGAGGTTCCTCAGGCTGAGGGGGACGAGCAGTAGGTATATTGAATAGACTTTGGACGATGGCGCCTTGTGCAATATCTGGCAGTTTCATGATAGGATGAAGGAGGATGGGGGGATAAAAGAAATGAGATTTGCAGCTAGTCCCATGCTCTAATGATTTGAAGCAGTGGATGTAGTCTCTATCATGTCCTGTATACGGGATTTTTTGCTTGGCTGCGGTTGCAGCCTAGAATGAACAGAATATGTGACTTACTCATGGTTGATATGCCTTTGTGACGGAACTCGAATCATTTAAGCCTGTCACCAAACTGTCGTGCCTCCTTGACCTTAGGACCAGGTAGATGAATGGTTACTCTGAGGGATCCACGTGATTAGATATGTATGAGAAGCCAAGCAAGCCAATGACGAAACAAAAACTCTTCGGTAAAACCGGCACGGCCAACGCCGACCCAGAACCAGAGTTGAGGTTGGCTGTGCCGTGTTGCAAAAAAAGCATCGTCATGACTTCAAGTTAGTTAGTATTTAGTACTATTTTTAATAAAAAAAAAAATTAAAAAAAGACTTGAGAAGTGTTCTTATTTATTTTGTTTGTTTTTAGAGAGATAGTGGCTGTGAATGCGCATACCTTTTTTCAGCTTGAATGATATCAGTGTGCATATCAAAGTTGAGATTCTGCATAACGTTGTGCTGTATCTTTTAGATTAACAAGTACCTACGTAGTGAAGATATTGCCGTCTCGTGGGCCGATTGATTGGAGATAACCACAGCGGAGTTCCCTAGCTCGAGACCCTTGGACTTGAGCCTGTATCCGTAGCTGCAGCGTCATCTAGCTTAGGTAGCATCCCCACTTGATTGATGGCTCTAGGTAACTTTCCTACTTGGGCAATTGAAGCTCCATCGCCCGTGACTTTTTACATATATTCATTGTCAGGCGCAACTCTTATCCTCCACCTCTTTCTTCTTGGCCCATTCACTGTCTGCTTGATATCGCCTATCATCGCATCGCATCGAATTGACTATCACGCACATCTTTCAATCGCATCGGTCCCAGCTCTTTGACCGCATCCACAATAATACAATGTCTGCTCAAGACTACTACAATGGTGGCGGAGGCGGCTACCCTCAGCATCCCCAGCCCGTACGTCAACCCCCCCTGACTGAACGCAAACGCAAACACAATCGTTAATATGTACCTTCTTTACAGTCCTACGGTCCCCAAGGCCAATACGGCCCTCCTCCCGGTCAATATGGTCCCCCTCAAGGCCAGTATGGTCCTCCCCAAGGCCAATACTACGGCCCGCCCCAAGGCCAACCTCCGATGCAGTATCAACAGGCGCCTCCTCCCCAACAGAGCGGTGGTAAGGGAGGAGGCGGCTGTTTGACGGCTTGTCTGGCAACTCTTTGCTGCTGCTGCGTTGCTGAGGAAGGTTGTGAATGCTGGTAGGTCATTGTCGCGTTTTTAAGCGCCAGTTGAGCGCACAAATTTCATCCAATAATCTACTGACTCTGTATACCTAGTATGGAGTGTTGCGATTGTCTTTGCTAAGCGACAAACCACGACCATACAGAGTAAATATGACTTGCAAGACAATATCGACAAGTCTAATCCCGATACGTACGGGAAGCTCAGGACAACAATTCCCCCTTTTTAACTTTGAAATGCGGCTACGAATTCTGTTATTGGTTTAAATGCTAAGTTTTATTACGACAATGGCGTATTGTGGTTGATTCTAAGATGGCTTGATGAAAGTAACATAAGGTCTGGGACGCGATACATTCTGGTTAACTTCTCGTCATTTTTGGCACCCCTGCCTTGTTCATGGACCTTAAACGAGGCATGGAGAATGGCTGACTGTATATTTAATAGCGTGGAGGTTATGAGGGCAGTGTCATAAACATCAATTCTTTTTACTTATCTTCAAGTGAATCGCAGTTGTCTGTGGAGCTGTCTTGAAAACTTCCATTCCATTCCAAATCATGCGATGAGCCAACTGAAACTACATGCGAACTGCTTGTCCGTATTCATTTCGATCCCAAGCTTTTCCCTCTCCTTTGCTAACCACACACGCCCCCCATTGCGCTTCGTGGCTACTATAAAATGTGCCCCTGATTTACTGGTTGAGCTGCACGTAGTTGGCAGGGAACAAACCTGCTTGTCCGGCATAGTGACCAAACCACCAGTCCTCGTCTGGGAATTCCAAGTTTGTGATTGTGGCATCCTCAGGGAAGCTAAGTTCTGCAAGTCATGATTAGCAAATGATTCCTATACCAGAGCTCAGAATGTCATTCATACCGTTATCTTCCGCGGCCTCATAATCGTAAAGGGCAACGGCTGTGTGACCGGCGTCAGCCGGAGCTTGGGGAGCGGGCTCGGTTTCGGGTTCGGCCGCGGGGGCAGGTGGAGGTGGTGGTCGTGAAGCAGTAGCCGGTTCCTCGGGCTCGTTGTCATCCACCAGCTCAACATAGTTACTGGGGAAGAGACCGCTCTCGCCTCGTGAGTTAGTGCCCATCCACCAGTCCTCGTCCACCATGTCGATGTTGATCACATAATCTCCCTCAACGAGGTCGATCTCGTTATCTTCAGCCTTTTCATAATCGTACTGGATCACGGCGCGGTAACCGCCCTGGGCCTCTTGAGCTAGTTGAGCAGCGGGCACAGGGGCTGGCGTAGGCGAAGGCTCACGTTCTAGTTCATACTCGGGCTCAGGTTCAGGCTCAGACTGCAAAGCGTAGGCGGCGCCAACGCCGGCAGCAGCTCCGACAGCTACACCTGCCGCCGCACCACCAGCAACACGGGCAGTAGACGACACCTCCTTGTCGTCGGCAAGATCTGATTCCTTGGGCACTGCGATCTGGCTAGGAGGAATCGGAGGAGGGGCGCGTTGCTCGGGAGGTGTTCCAACGGGAGGCACAGGCTCACGGCTGACAGGAACAGCGACTCGAGGCGGCGACGGGGACCGACCTCGCTCTGCAGCTGTCTGGTAAGCAGAAAGGTCTTCTTGCTCATCCTCCTCCTCCTCTGCGGGCGCCGGGCGGCTAGGCAATCCAGGGAGGGCAAACCCTCCAGAAGGCCGAGAACCACTAGGAACAGGCGGCGGTGTTGTATCTTCCTCCGCAGCATGAGACACAGGTGGAGGAGCCCCAGCGCTGATAGGAGCAGTATCTTTGAACCGGTCTCGCAAAGCAGACACGCCCGAGGGCGATGCTGGTGTCTCCTCGGCGCGTTGCTCGTCTTCACCTGTGTTTTGCTGGCTGACCTGTCCAGGAACACCGCGTCCGTAGTCCCCAGTCTGAACAGGGGCCCAACTCTTGCCAGCATAGCCACTCTTCCATTCGTTCCCGCTCTTTTGAGGCTGAACAGCGGGAGTGCTGCTGACTGGAGAGGTAGCACCGGTGGCATCTGTTCCCTGCTCCCTGGCCTTTCGCTCCGCCCAGAGCTGGGCTGGGGTCTTTCCACCCTGGTCTGCAAATGTACGGCTTGCAGCACCAACGGGGGCGGCCTTGGGAGGGGCAGGAGATCCGAAACCTAAGCCACCTGGTGTAGGGGCCTTGGTACCCGAAAAGCTTGCTGCACCTCCAAATTTTTTGGCAACCTTGGGCTTGGGAAGTGATGTCAACCGCTCTGACTGAGCTGGTTGAGAGAAAGCAGACATGCGCTCGGAAACTGGTCGTGGCTCCTCGTCCTCTTGAGACTCTTCGGCGGCAGCAGGCTTTTGTGCCTTGGCTCGGATAGCAGCGATATCAACCTTTCCGATAGGCTCGTAGGACCCCTTAACAGGAGCTGGTCTATCATCTTGGTTTTGTTTCGCCTGAGCACGGATAGCTGCAATATCGACCTTCCCAATGGGTTGATAACCACCCTTTACTACGTCGCTTGGGGTATCGTTTCGCGGGACAGCTTCACTTCCGCTGGTCGTTGACGTGGGTTGCTTGCTGAGATCGGCAAGGTTTACCTTTGTGGGCTTGTATGCCGGTTCAACCCTTTCGATCTGAGTCCTCGTAACAGGAGGAGCATCAGCACCCCAACCATCTTGATCCACGTTTTCATCCCTCTTGAATCGAGCGGCGACGAGCGGGTTGGCGCCGCCTGATGTGGTTGGGGTGAAAACGGGTTTCGACTTGACAGGAGGAGGAGCACTAGGGCGAGCGCTCTCAGAACTTCCCGCTGAGTACTTGGCGCCGGATGCATCGGCCACCTTTTGCATGATGGAGTCAACCTCGAGATCGCTTTCGGAGCGGGCGGTGATCTGGACATGGTATCCATGCAGGACCTTGGATACCGCCGCCAGGTGACTAGTGAAGTAGCCCTTGGTTCGTTCGGGAACACCTCCTCCGCACCATGCGATCAATATGCTTTTAGGAAGGCCACTGTTGGGGTCCTTGACCTTGGCGAATGCGAATTGGATACGGCCTTCGCTAAAGTCCTCAATCAGGTCAGCGAGCTCGCCGTCTGTATACTTGTTAGCATGTAGGCAGTCGAAGAGGGCATCTTCATGTCTGGCGTACCGCCGGTGCTTTGGACCTTGAGGATGCTCTCCTTGGCGCCACTGTCCTGGAACGCACTCAGGAGAGGGGCTTGCACTGAGAAGAGGGCCCAGTGAGCATAAGTGGGAGAGTCGGAGGATGGCGGAGGACCGTTGACGACGCCATTGTAGCTGCTCTTTATGGACGGGCCATTTATCGAGAGGTTGAGAGACGCCATCTTTGAGTTGTGAAGGGAAAGGGAAAGATTGCAGTTGGCGACGGAAAGGACGAGAGACAGATGTCGGGGGTTGGGGGTGACGTTGACAACCTAACGCTGCTGCGGCGGGAAGCTACCTACCTAAGGTAGGTATGTAGGTACCAAGGTAAGGAAGGGATGTAGCTCCACACGAAGAAAAAGAGTAGTGAATTCCCGTCGGGGGGGAGTATCTAGAGGAAACCGAGAGACTGCGGATAGAGCGTAATGGAATATGATTGAATATCCCCTAAACACCTGATGCTATACAGCGTTGGGGAATTGCTGTAAATATCTTCGTTGGAATTCGGGACAAGTTGAGACGCCAAAATCAGAGGGACTTTGGTACATACCTAGGTAGAGAGAAAGCTCAGGTTGAGGTGGGTTCTGAGTGTGAGGTGGCTGATGATGTAAGGTAGCTCCCATTCGTTAGGTGGGCATTTGGGGCTTGGATGTGCCCAATTTCGGAGCGGTCTGCACTTGTATAGTGGGCTGAGCGGGGTTGAATGAGCTGTACCTACAGCACCTCACTGTACTAGTTTTAGGTCAGCATAACGGAGAGAATATGCGTTTAACAAATGGAATCTCTGTATCCAGCTCCGGCAGCGGCCACCGATTCCGCCGTCCCCGTCAACCATGAGGAAGAGCAATCGACTGCCAAATGAAATGACGCAAGGTTATTTTCCTATTCGCACCATTGCCCCTCGCCTCACCCCGCCAAAGTTTGAGTCTTTGCTGACCTTTTGTTTGGACGTTTTGCCTCCCCCAATCGGGCGTATCTTGGCCCATTTCAAACTCCAATTTCGGGCAACCAACTGCTTCTAGTTTTTTCTTCTTCTTTTTCTTTTCTTATCAGATCAAATTCTCACCATATCAATCTATCATCCCCCACCGAATTCTCGCACCACCGCCATGCCTAGCATCACAGAAATCACCAGCATCCCCGAGTGGGAGCAGACGCTCGCCTCCGTCCCTCCCACCACCCTCGTCGTCGTATCGTTTCACGCCCCATGGGCCGCACCATGCGCGCAAATGGCTACCGTCCTGTCAACACTCGCTTCCGAATACCCAGTGACCGAACCTCCCACTACGAAGTGGGTTTCCATCAACGCAGAGGAACTGAGCGACCTCAGCGAGACCTATGATGTTACTGCCGTCCCTTTTCTTGTCCTCTTGAGGAACGGCCAGGTTGTCGAGACTGTTAGCGGTAGCAGCGCCGTCAAGGTGCGCACAGCCATCGAGACACAGGCCAAACAATCGGGTCAAGACGCAGCGGCCAGCGCCCCCAACGGTATCGATGCCGAGAATGTCGCTGCCGAGGAGCAAGATCCCGAGAAGAAAAAGGAGGAGCTTTTCAAGCGTCTTGGAGATCTCGTCAAGGCTGCACCTGTCATGCTCTTCATGAAGGGCACTCCTAGCTCACCCCAGTGCGGCTTTTCTCGGCAGATGGTTGGACTACTGCGCGATAACTCGGTCAAATACGGCTTCTTCAACATTCTCGCCGATGACGAGGTTCGGCAGGGGCTCAAGGAGTTCGCGGACTGGCCAACATACCCCCAGCTCTGGATTGACGGCGAGCTCGTTGGTGGATTGGACATTGTAAGCAACAACCGTCACGAGAACGAGTCCCAATACTGACAAAGCTACAGGTCAAGGAGGAGATGAGCAACGATGCCGAGTTTCTTACAAAGTACAGCGTGAGCGCTCCCGCAGCGGCCTGAAATTGAAATGCATCATCAAGACAAAAAAGCACATGTTATTGGCGCGGCGTAAATGTGGTCTTGCGGGCGTGCTGTATACCGACTTGTTTAGCCTCTGAGTAAATCTAGCCCCCCGAGTCAAAGCACTAATGCGGAGGATGGCAAATTGTGAGGACGGGTTTGCGGGTGCTAGAGTCTGACAAGACTTGGTCAACGCGTGGACAAGACCGAAAGCTGGGATGGACGAAGAGAATTGTTGGAGAACACTGCAGCCACGGAAAACAGAACTGGGATGAGTCCTTACTCAAACAGCCGGGCAGCAGCTCCCTAGATGGCTGTCAAAAAGCGAGTATTGTCAAATCCCAAGAATTTGTGGTATCAACACTGTGTTATGGAGGCTGAGCTACAGGATTTATAGAATTGGATCTGTAAAAAGGGGCACTAGCAATGGCAAAGCAAAACAATAAATGCGGTGAAACAAGTATCAGCAGTATTTAGCAATCGGTGATTAACGGCAATGATGCAGATGATCAACGTTAGTATATATAATAAAGAGCTACTATGAAAGTAAAATACAGTTAGATCTAACAGGCACTAAGATAGTAGCCTGCGAAAAGAAGTGTGGAGTAGCGAGGCATTACAAATCGGCGATAATATCAGCTCAACTCCGAAATCCGATCCGTGCCCATCAACACACAGGCATGTTTAATAGCGGCAATGACTCACAGCGAAGAGCCAAGGCGTTTAGAAACATTCGATGCAGCACTCTGTATTCGTAAGCCAGAAAAGACGACTTCAAGTAGTAAAAACGCATGCATGTATGTATGTATGTATATCTATACACGGTACGTGGCTTACATGAGCTATAACTATTGTACGGTTGTAGGTACTGAGGCCGACGTTATATTGGTTGTATTCGTAACCATAGCAGCGTGCCACCGACCAGGCGTGTGTAGCAGTTGTACCATGCCCGTCTTTTATAGGTAGGTACTTGTCAACGTGAAAGTCTCACAAGGCCCCTTGTATGGAATCAGTCGAGTGCCATCAGGTACTCAGAAGATTCGGTTTGCCTTGTGGGTTATCACGATGGATTCCTGCACCTGCTATTGGCATAGACTTGAATAAAGATCTAACACGGGGCACTGGCTTCGGGCTGTAATCAAATGATGATAATTGATACCCCTGCTCAGGGGATCCACAGAGCATAGTGAACCTCGCGAGTAAGGACGGTAAATCCCCCCCCCCCTTATCTTGCTAATCAACCCCACCATTTTGCATTTGCATTTGCATTTGCATTTCAAATATACACACGCGCGTACAGAGTGAGTACCTTGGCATAGAGGAACGGAACGGCGCCTACCTACTGCCTGCATTATAGTAGCTCAGAACGTTGCCTACCTCAGTGCGGTCTAGTTAAGGCTGGGCTGTTGGAGACGGGAATCGGAAAGAAATTGGATTCAGTAACGTTAGCCATTTCTTTCTTCCCTCTTCGACATTTGATCGTCTTCTCTTTCTTGACTCTCCAAAGCTTCCATAGGTAGCAGCAAATCGGCCAGAAGCGTCGCCCCCTCCTTTATTATCTTATTCCCGCCCTGTCCTTTCCAATTCCTTTGGTTGAGCGACGCTTTCATCCTTCGTCGTCATCATTCTTACATTACAGTCTTCTCCCGCCTGCTCTGCTTACTGAGCTTACTCTTACAGCCCCTACCTACCTTACCTACTCTACTGTACTGTACTGTACTGTACAGTACATGCTTGGTTGGATCCGCCCACCATTCTAGACAGCCACTGTACCTACACTGCAGTACAGCAGAGCTTCTCAATCTACTTCTCGCCTGATCGCTATCCCACTGAGCGAGTGTGAGATCCAGCTTTGTCCGCCCTCAGCCCTCGGATCACTGTCTGGGACATTACTGTACTGCATGTGAGCAGGAGGGCCGTGCTGTACCGTGCTATTTCGCGTTATCAGTTCGTGCAGACTCGCAGTTCAGTACCTCCCGCTGTAGCTGTAAGGGCACGCGGACTTGTCGGATTATCGCCACCCATCTCATCGGGTGACCTAGGTTCCTGAGGCCGGCTGTTCGGGACAAGAACGGTTGTTTGATCAACTGTGACCTACAGGGCTCATTCGACTTTAAGTTAATTTCACATTGGCTTGTCTTTGGGGTTTTTGCTCTCGGAGCGGTTGTTCCCGGACTATCAGTCATACAAATCTTTCTTGGGTCGGGCTTGGTTTGCCCGATTGGCAGCAGTACGTTGGCAGGCTGGTAACCAACGACAAGAGTTTCAATATATTGATGCGGGTTTCCCTTAGGGCTGATCAACCCCCCTCGAACGTTTTGTCAGCCTCAACGCCGGATCCCATATCTCATCTGTCGAGCTTCTTCGACACGGTTCTCCTTGTGCATACACAATGACCCCAACTCCCCCCTCGACCAACTCCTCTCAGGGAGCACGCTCCCCAGAGGAACAGTTCCGCGTTGTGAGGAAGAGGAATCGCGTCCCTCTCAGCTGCTACCCTTGCAGGACGCGCAAGTATGTCGGCCCTGATAAGATATCCCTTCCACTCTTATACTGACCACGTCAATAGGCTGTAAGCTTTCACCAGCCTGTGCCTGACTCACTCACTCTTACTAACTTTCCATCAGGAAATGTGACAGAAACCAACCTTGCAGTAACTGTACAAAGCGTGAGGGCATGGGCACCAGCTCCTGTTCTTACGCTACGCCAGTCACTCGCAAGAAGAATCAAAGTCAAGGAGACGCAAGTCCTGATGACATGCAGAATCGTATTGACCGTTTAGAAGGTCTAGTCCTTTCTCTCATGCACGGAGGTGCTAATATAGATGTTGCATCCGCCGCAGCCGCCGGGGCGACAGCCCAATCCGCTACCGACAGTGGATCTTCCGCAAAAATCGCCAGAGGGGATGGAGCTGCCATGGCATACGACGATGAAGAAAATACCGACGAGGAGGAAGGCCTGGCCACGTCTTTGGGTTTTCTAAAGGTCGATACGGACAAGGGCAAATCAATGTACATCGGTCAAGAGCATTGGCATACCCTCCTTGCCGACATCTCAGAGGTAAAAAACTACTTTGTCTCTCATAAAAAGGAGCTGGAAAAGGGCTACGAGCGAGTCAGGTCGTCAAAACCAATGGCCGCACGGGAAGGGCCTACACTGCTCCTGGGCGCCGTTCCCGCATCCGAAATCGAGCTACGGGCAGAACTTCCACCTAAATCGGCTGTTCTGACGCTCTGTAGTCGATACTTCAACTCCATGGACAACGCCGCCAATATCATTCATGGACCGACATTCCAGCAGCAGCTCAGAGAACACTGGCAGGATCCCAACAAGACACCCATCATGTGGCTTGGCATGCTTTACTCGGTTCTCTGCCTTGCCATGCTAAGTTACCACAAAGTGGGCGACGAGCCTCCTGAATGGAGGGGGCGGACTCTGGAATTGGCGAATGAGTACCGGCTACGTACGGTACAGTGTCTCATCAAGTCAGACTATACGAGACCTGTCGAGTACACTGTTGAGACCATGATTCTCTATGTCTTTGGAGAATACTCGTCTCGCTGGGACGCTGATTTAGGCCTGTGGTTGATTGTCTCCATGATTACTCGAATTGCGTTTCGGATGGGCTACCACCGAGACGCTAAATGGTTTCCTTCCATTACGCCGTTCCAAGCTGTAAGTTGCGCATTCGCGTGTGCTGGAATATATCACTGACTCGAGTTAGGAGATGAGACGACGGACGTGGGCCATTGTTCGGATGTCGGATGTTATCTTCTCACATCAGGTTTCTCTACCCAGTATGATCTATGAGCATGACTGTGATACTCAATTGCCCAACAATATCTTTGACGACGAGTTTCATCCGGGTATCAAAGAATTGCCGCCTTCGCGGCCCTCAACGGTAGCCACCCCGATCGCATACATGATCGCCAAGACTAGATTGTGTAATGAGTTGGGCAATATCCTTCAGGCTACAGGTCAAGTGGGCAAGCACATACCTTACGACGAGGTTGTTCGTTTTGACGCAAAACTGCGGCAAACCATGCAAGAATTGCCACCGCACCTAAAGCTGACACCCTTGGAAGGATCCCACGATCCGGTGACGCTGATCATCGCCAAGTTCAATATCGATATTCTGTATCAGAAGATTCTCTGCTTGCTTCATCGCAAATTTCTTCCTCGAGCAAGGCAAAGTGCAAGGTATGCACACTCTCGGAGGGCCGCAATCGAAGCATCATTGACAGCACTCGATCACCTTGCGGTTTTGCACCGAGAATCGCAATCAAGCGGGCGGTTACGGTCGGTAGGCTGGTTTGTGAAATCTATTGCTACCAAGGATTTCACGCTTCCCGCCATGCTGGTCATACTGGATCTACATTTCGACAACATCGCTTCACAATCTTCGGTGCCACAAGATGATGAAGGTGCTTCAATGTGGAACGCGGATCAGCGGTCGAGAATGATTGGAAGCTTGGAAACTGCCAGAGACATTTGGAACACGCTCGCCGATACCTCTATGGATGCGTTCAAAGCTTGCAAAGTCCTCGATATCATGTTGGAAAAGATCAAGGACCCTACCTCGAATAATATGGAGATGCCAGGCGCGCCGTCTCCAATGCCGGGTCTGACGCAAGGAACCGGAAATGATACATCGCCAGCCATAGCTCCTGGTTTCGTTTCACCAAATAGCTTACCGGAGTTCAGTACCGGAACGAACCCCTTTCTGACACCCAACGCAGTGCCGTTCATGGGTATGGATTTTGGCATGCCTGCCCCTGAAGGCCTTGATTTCCAGACGGATGGATTCGCTGGAGCCGGCGCAGGCTCTCCGTTTCCCTCCATGTTCAGCAACGTTGGAGCTGGTGTCAACACAGGGATTGACATGACTGCCAACTTTGACTGGGTAAGTTGATTCCGTGCTGAGATGATACGGTGGTAACTGTTTCTGACTGCTGGATTAGAACGCGTTTGAGAACTACACACAGATGGCCAATTGGGGAGTAGACCAAAGTTTTATGATATATGGCGCCGGAGGAAATCAATCATCGCCTGGACAATCTTCTTCATTGGGTGGTCGCAGTGGGAGCACATCACAAGGGCAAGAGGGGGGAGACACGAAGATGCAATGATGACTTGAAGAGATAGGGCTCCTGTACAATAGTTGGGATTCGCACCTCCTCCTACGATATAATATTGAGCGAAGCGACTGAATGAATGTGTAACAGTAACCGTCCATCTTTCCATTTATCTACTTTTCTTGGGACATTTTAACTCAACCAACTGAATTGTATTCATGGCCGCTGTATAAGCCGTTGACAACAACGGACGATTTGATGCAGTCAAGGTACTGAGCCTGCTTACGTTATGCCCGGTGCCGTTAAAGTGGGCCCACGAAGCTTTATCGATAATACCTAGGTAGGTACAGTACTAAAGGTGCCTACCTACCTTACGTAGGTAGCTAAGTGTATGATTCTCAACTTCTTCCTCCTTCTTCATCCCCTAACCAAAGCAGCACCGCGAATTGAATTCGCATCGCTCTTTTTTAAAAGAGAAAACTCGACTCTGTGCAGCCTGGAAAGAGATGTCTAAGCTCTTCGCTCTTCATGCTCTCCCCTAGATCAACTACAGCGAGACTCATCACCCCTTGCTACCCTCCATACGCAGACAAGTGTTGACCGTCTTTCTCCGTTATACTTGCTGGTCATCAAGCAAACCTTCTCTTTACTTGTTTTTTTTCTTTCGTGTTTCTCCTCAAGTAACTCGCCACTTGTTTCTTCTCTCCCTCTTTTTCTTCTTCGTTTGTAGTGTTGTGCTTTCCATGAGAAATGTCTGCTCTCACAGAGAATCAAGGGGCGAAACCCCCAGGACTAATCCTTACCCAGACAGCATCAACCGCCAGTGATACCCATGGTGCCGACGTGCAGATGGCGGATGGATCCGATTATGAGCCTTCAGACGCCTCTAGTTATGACCCTGCGGCGGTCTTACTCGACACCATCTCTCAGCCCAACGCGACCTCAAAAAAGAGGCGTCAGTCACTAGATTGCACCAATCTGCAACAAACCAAGAAAGTGAGACTTCGCGAGGCCGACCCATCAAGCTCAAGGGAGTCCCCAAGTCTTGTGGCGGATCGAGCCAGGCAGGTTCCAGCAGAGATATGGCAACATATCTTCACTTTCCTACCCCCCAGAGACCTGGGTCGTTTGTTGGCTGTCAACAAACTTTTCCATGCTTTTCTCGCACCTGTTAGCACAAATTCTTTTCCGCGCCCTAATGCTGTGCCTTCTTCCCTGCCCATCTTGAAGCCCGAGGCCATATGGCAAGCTTCAAGAAGGCTCTTTTGGGGAGCCCGTATGCCTGCTCCCCTCAAGGGTAGGTCGGAGCTTCAGATGTGGCGTCTTATCTGCTCTGTGTCTTGTCAGTTTTGTGGTTCAAAGGGTCAGAAGAAGCCCTTGACTTTGAGTGACCAAGGATGGCGTAGTGGACCAGGTCCTACCGACATTTGTCCAATTTTTCCTTTTTCTATCGTCACATGTGGAAGCTGCTTGACGAAGAAAGGTATCAAGGTAGGTATTATGGAAACTCTTATTTGGGTACTATCTAATGTCCGCGCTAGGAAATCGACCTCCTTTTGTCTTCTTCGTTTCCTTCGTTTCTGCTTCCGGCTCTTCCTTCTGTATTTGTGGACGCAGAAATGCACATCATACCTCCTCGCGTCATGCAGACGGGAGCCGTCCCTCCAAGTACGCATGTGACAAAGTTGTTCTGGTCAGAGCATGTGGAGCAAATCAAAGAAGAGTTTAGCCAAGTCAAAGCATTGGGTTCTGCCGCCGCCGAAGAATGGATTAAAGGCCTGGAGATTCGAGGAAAGGAGGCTCTGGTCGATGCTTCGCGCTGGGGGAAATGGGCCGTTGCAGGCGGAGTTGCTCAAGTGCGGATGTCAAAGCTTGACGAGCCCAAAATTGAAGCTTCAGGACCGGCTGCATCTACTCTCAAACCTTTACTTAAAAACCCTTCACCAGATGCTACTAAACAGGTCCACGAGCAACAAGTCCAAACATCCAACCCGAATGAAAAACCCGGGCTTGTGATGCAGCTAGACGCAAATTCTCAACAGTCACGTACCCCGACCCAACAGAAGCGAACCAAGGAAGAAGTGGCTCAGCTCAAAGCTCAAAGACGGGCTGACATTGAAAGTCGTGGCATGCTCCTTGATCCTCCATTGACCCCAAGTGTTCTGGCCCATATTCCATCCTTTCAAGCAGCACTTCAGCTCATCACTCCGCTCGACGACACTGCATGGGAGCTATTGAAGCCCCGTTTACTTGCCCAGTGGCCGGAAGCTGAGCTGAGGGCAAAGCAAAGTAACGCCGACGCCCAGGCTCTTCAAGACAAAGTTGTGAAGAAGGAAGGTGAAACGAATCCTTCTAGAGAACCCAGGGAAGTCCCTGACCAAGAATGGGATGATGTTCAAGGGCCGGTCCGAGCTCGCATATCAGAATATGCAGACGAAATCATCCAGGGATGGAATAACGGCGCAAAGCTCAAGAAGAAGAACTGTCCACAGTATGCCGCAGATGTGCTGCTTTATGTTCGCAAGAGGTTCTATGCCGAAATCGCAAAGGACACTGCTGCTGTTGTCGCAGCAGGAAAGCAGCCCATAATCGAACCACCAGAGGGGCCTTGGACTCAGAAACTCACGCTGGAGAACATGAAATGGGTTTTCGATACCAAGGTCAAACCTCGCACTGAACCGATGCGTAAGGAACTGTTTCTTTGTAACGGCTGCCTTGGTGGTAATGGAATCCTAAAGTTTTTCGGGTTTGAGGGAGTGCTTCAGCATTACGCAGCCAAGCACACAACTTCTCTTAGCCTAGGCAATGTTGTTGTGCACTGGAGGGCAGAATGGCCAGATGTACCTCCTTTTAGTCCTGATCCACGCAACAAGGAGAAAGCTTACTATGACAACGATTCATCACACTCACTTCCACCGAGAGAACCTCCGAATCAACTAGCCTACCCTGGCTTTCAAGCAGGTCCTCCAACAGGATATGCCCCTCCCATCTACGGAGCAGAAGCGCCAGGACCGCTTCTACCCCATTACAACTCTGGGCCATCTCTTCCAATACCACATGCAACTTCGTACAGCCAAGCCGGAGTTCATGCCTATGGAGTACCCTATACTTCTACTCCCTATCAAAGTGCCGCCGCATATAGTTCTTACCACCCACCGTTCTCTTCAGAGATGGCTTACAGCTCTCACGATCAGTCAAACGGTTACACTCTAGCTTCAGTCTCTGCTCCAGCTACCTTCGACTACAGACCATATCCTGCTCATCGCAATGCCAACGATGGCGTATCAACGGACAAATCTTACCAAGCCAAGCTTGATACCATAGCCCAAACTGTCAATTATGTTTGGTCGAGGGTCGGAATCAATAAGAGGCTTCCCCCCTCAGTTAGGGCCTATGTAGCATTTCACCATGTTGCCAGGGCCTTCGAGGAGACACACCATGAGAATGCTCCGTTGTTAATGTTCATCGATGCCCTGGCAAACCATAAGAAGTTACGCCAAATGCGGATGCTCAATGGAGTTCAGTGCAAAGCGTGTGCCGACAATCCTACCTTCCATTTGCCTCAACTTGCCAAGCATTTCAGAAAGGAACACGTCGACATTCCCCAGACTCAAGGACTCCCACCTATGGACTGGCGAGTAGACATGATAAAACTACCGGAGGAAGAGCGTTTAGCCGTGTTGAAGGACAAGCTAGGAGAAAACGCTTCTGCATACTCTTTAGTGGTAGACGCTATTCCCTGGGCATTTGAACAGGCATTCATCGCCAAATTCGCTCAAGCGCCTCTTCCAGCCAAGTCTCAGGGTGTACCTCCAGTTAAAGAGTCGTACAAACTTCCATTTCAAGCTTCATCTGAAACGGCAAACGATTACGCCAAGGAGGCTCGGACGCCAGCCAACATTCCGCAGACCAAGGACCCAGTACAAGAATTAGACCACGGTCATCCAAGAGGTCAGCCTCGAGTGGAAGGGCTGCTAGATACCAGCATCTCTCAGGCTCAATTGCATTGGGAGTATGGAAAAGACATACCGCATCTTCGGCCTGCCAGCGAAGTTTATGGTCGCAGAAAACACTGCCCTCCGGCTGTTCAGGAAAACCTCGCTTCGAGATACCATGATTACTCGCCGTCGTCTTTTGAAAGAGTGCAAGAGTTGATCAGGAGAAGCGATCAAGGCGGAACTAAAGTGAAGACTGAATACGAGCCCGTCATTCGTCCTCCACCTGGTCCCGTCCAGCCTCAGAACGGGTCACATTGGCGGGACGAATGGGCACTCGACTATCGCGACGCCCGCGAGCAGCGGTATTCTGGTGCTGAGCCAACTAAACCACGCGATAGAAGCGCCTCGGTTGGAAATCGGCCACGGGAGTATCATCCTCTGAAAACTACATCAGTCCATGCGGCACCTGGCTACATAGAAGTTGGGCCTAGAGAGGGCGATGTGCCCCCTATTGTTTCTTACAATCATCATATAGTGAAGGAAGAGGTCGTTTACGTGGACGAATCTGGACGTGAAATTGGAAGAGGCATACGAGCGCGGGATAGTCTCCCTCAAGAGTCGAGATACAGCGTACCTGAAGATCGAACCTTTGGCCAGTATCATCATCATCATCATCATCATCATCTTTCTTCTTCGTGGTATGATGGCCATGGTCCGGTCCGTTACAGGGAACGCAGTCCTCGGCCCCGACATGCAACGCCGGGATATCACTACGATTTAGAGCCTGCTCCTCATCCCATGTACCACGATCATCCCAACACCCGCCCACCCACGGAGCATCCTGCAGGAGCTTATGAGCTCGTCGAGGTTCGTCATCCGGATGGTGATTACTTTATCCGTCGCCCCATCCGATGTGATGATAGACCCTACTACTACGATACTCGGCGGTCGTTAAGGGAGCAAAGTGTGTATCCGTCTCAGCGAGTTACGGAAGGCTACTCAGGTGCTCGTGTGGGCGACTATGCGTTTGATGCTCGTCAAAAGCCTGCCATGCCTGGTCAACCTGCATCAAGACCAGACTATGATAACTACGATCCCCAATATCCTCCAATTACCACGGGTGAACCAGCGGCGTATGATGGGAATAGAAGGTGATTAGCTTATTCGAAGTAGTTTGGTCGTCGAAAAGGGACAAAGACATTAAACCTGCCTGTATATATAATATTATATATAGTAATTCGTGTAAAATAGAAAATACATGCGGGTTACGTATAAACATGTCCCATAAATATCCGCCGAGTCCCCCGTACCAATAAATATATCTAACTACCACCATACTCGAAAGCCAAATTGATAGTTGTACATTGTGTGTATTCTGCTAGGGGATGACGAGCCGAGTTTGGTTTGCGTTTTTACATACATCCATCCATACATGCATACATACAAGTCGTCCGTCCTCCTCTTGTATCCCTTCTTCACGCGTTAAAAGCCACCCTCATAAGAAGGAAGCTGAGTGGCAACAATTCCAATGCCAGTTGGTTGGTGTACAAAATAGCCAGAAACGATGATGAAAGACATGAAAGGTTTACAACACTCTTTTCTTTCGTCTCTCTCTCTCTCACACACTCCCTCTCACTCCCTCTCCCTCTCTGTTTCACTGCCCTTGACGAGCAGTTAATTCGGCCAAGAGCCCGAGCCCCTAGACCAAAAGCGATTGACCTTGTCTGCTCCTCTGAGTCATGTTTCGCCTCTCTTCAAGTCTATCCATGCATGACTGTGTTTTTGTTATTCTTCTTCATTACTGTCGTTTGTCGCTTGACGATATCTCCGAACCGTGAGGATCTCGGTAGTGCAACTACAGAACCTCGCCAATAATCTTGGCGGCCTCGCGGTAGGTCTGGAGCAAGCGCTCGCACTTCTCCCGCTCCTTCTTGACACCATCGTCCTCATAGAGGAGCTCCTCAAACAGTGTCTCCTTGTAGAGCTCGCTGACGAGGCGGTTCTGAACGACGTCCTTGCAGTGATTGACAAGGAGGTGCATGACAGCCTTAGGAACCTGGTCGGCGATGGACTCGCGGACAATGTTGAAGTAAGAAGAGATGAGAGCTCGGATGAGCTCCGTCTCCATGGCCTCGCGTTCCGTCATGGCCGGCTCCGCGGATTCACCCTGGTGGTGGCGGTTAGTTTGGTGTGAGAAGAGAAGGCCGGGCACCTGTAGATCCTCGGAACTTACCATCTGTGATGCCAAGCCGTAGCTCTTCCCTGTCCTATCGTAAGGATCCTCCTCTGAGGCCATAGGCGTCGCCGTAGATGGCCGGTTATATTCCTTTTCCCGGCGTACGATGGGGAAGCCGCTCTCTGAGTTTTGGCTGATGTGTCGTCCATTGGGAAGAGAGCTGGGGCTGGGAAGAGGGCGGTCGCCCATGCTGACACCATCCTTGCCAAAGAAGTAGTTCAGGAAAGAATCCCGAGCACCTCCGAGTCCCTGCTGGTTACCAAGTCGAGAGGGAGCAGGCGAGGCCGATCGGATGCCGTTCAAACTCGTCGATCCCATGGCCGCAGCGAGGCTGTTAGGAGTTCCATTCTCACGAACAGGTGGTGACAAGCTGCGAGGAGCCTTTGTCATCTTATTTCGTCCTAACTTGGTCTTCTCGCCCTTTTCAGAGGGAGCAGCAACGCCATCCTCGTCCTCTGGACCATCGCCTTCAGCCTCAAGTTCCTGTAGGCGTCGCTTTTCCCGACGCTCACGCTCCTCCTGAATCAGTCTTTTCCGTTCTCGCTCCTGTTTAGCACTGACAACGTTGCTCATGGCAGCAGCGGCGCCGAGGAAGTTGGGGTGGTTAGTATTGATATAAGCGCGCTGGATAGAGATAAGTGATTCGACATATGAAGAGGCGGGGCCCAGTCGCTCGCGGAGCAGGTCTGACACTGTCTCAATGAGCTTTGCCTGGAGTCGAGGGTATCGTGAAAGTTCGGTGGAGCCACAGGTGTGGCAAATCTTGATTAGCTCCTCGTATACAAGCTCGACGCAGCGTTGGCTAGGACCCTCGAGAAGCTTGATCTGAGGCTTCACCAAGAGATCGAAAGCCATCTCTGGGACGAAGAGGCTGGGTCGGGGGCCAGTCGAGTTTCGAATCGCCGTCCGGATGTCGAGGGCGGACAGGTTAGAGGTAGGATCGATAGTATCGAGAGAACTACCGAAAACGGAGTTGAAGATGTAGTAAATACGGGCACCACCACAAAGCTCCTTGGTGGAGATCTCGGTGGAAGTACCGTCGATAGAGGAAATGAAGGAGGTTGCGAAACGAGTCATTTGCTGGAGAATGAGAGAGCCACGATGTTCCTTTCCACTAAAGTGCATATCACCGTAGCTAGCTAGCTCCTGTTGGGTCTGGCCCATGAGGGTGTTGAGCCGAGCCTTGATGTCAGGCAATCGCTCACGGATATGGCCCATCAGAGTGGTGTTCAGGGTCTTGGCCAGGTAGTGAGTGCCACATCGGGTAGAAATATTGCGGTAGGCGGGGTGATGCTTGAAGAAGTCGGCCTCGGCTTGGAGAGCGTCCTCCATGGGTTTGTTTCCTTGAATATCCTGTTGCGATCGGTTGACTACGCCAATGAACCCGAGTTTGAGAGGATAGACACGGCCGGAGAGAATGTCTAGAGCGTTAGTACCATGGTCCATAAGATCAACCTTGGTCAAGACACCAATGGTTCTTCGGCCCAGAGGGTCGACATGACGGGCAAGCTTGAGTGCTTCAGAGTTGACAAGGTCAACGTTGGCGGGGGAGACAGCGAGGACGATACTGTTAGGCTTGGCGATGTATTCGGAAATGAGGTTTCGAGTTTGCTTCTCGATATCGCTGGGCTGATCTCCGATGGGGACCTGAGCAAGGTAGTGTGGTTAGTGATGCCCATGGGATGGATGTGGCATGATGGCATCAAGCTTACCTTTGTCAGGCCAGGAAGATCGACCAGGGTCAAGTTGAGAACATGAGGGGAGTAAATTTTAAGGTTGATGGGTTGTCGGTTAATGCCTTTGTTGTTACCAGCAACACGGGCAGTCTCGTTCTCAATCTCGCGCTTAACATCGCCAAAATCGGTGAACTTCCGGTTGGGAATATGATGGAATTCTGCCCACTCGGAACGGCGAGCAGCGCCGGGGGATCGATAAGGATCGTTTAGAGGGTCGGGAAGGCTCTCGTCGTCGGTAACGTTGATGAGCTGTAGAATCAGAGGACGACGAGTACAGATGCCGCTTCCGCGCGGTAAAAAGTCACGGCCGACGATATTTTCAAGAACGGAGGATTTGCCTGCAGATTGTGAACCGACGACAACCTAAGACAACGGGTCAGTTGAGGTCATAAGAGTTCAATTCGTCTGGTGAGAATGGCATACAATCTGAGGAAGATCAAGAGAGTCGCTGCCAATGGTGTTGAAAACCAGATCCTGCAGCTTATTAACCGTGGTGAGTAGATCCTCGCCGAGGGCAGCCATTGTGACGGGTACAGGTGGAAGCGAAGCAGAACAGAACAGAGGGGGGGGG
>JABFAK010000521.1:0-62981 GCA_013266265.1 Fusarium sp. NRRL 66182
CCATCGACGCCGGCCTCGGCACATTCCGTTCAACCCCCGAGCCCCGGCCGACGCCGTCATTCGGCCCTCCCGCCCCGGCACCCGCTCCCGCTCCCGCTCCTGCCGCCGATTCATGTGCTATGGAACGCACGGCATCCGGCCTCTCCATCTCCTCCGATACCACTCAGCAGTCCCTCGCCAGTCTGTCCCCTGCAGCCGACGACAACGATCCAGGCTTGCTGAGCGACCTCGCTGCTGCTCGACTGGTCCACGATCACGTCGCCAATTTTGGTTCTAGCCGTCGGAGACATCGTCGCTCCGACTCACGCCACGGCCGCATTCTTAGAACGCTCATCAATCCCAAGTCTCGAGCTGCCGATTTCCCCCTGGACAATGACGCCCTACGCAGCATCTTCTCGGCTGCCAACGAGCTCTTCTTTGGCAACCGTCTAGCTGGCCGTGTCGCCTGGGACTGGAGTCACCCTGCGAGCGCACAATATCAGGCGCACATTGTTGGTACCACGGCCGTGCGACGTTCCCGCCATGGAGGCTACGAGACCCTCATTGTACTATCCTCGCCTATCCTCAAGGACACCAAGTACAACCGTCGTCTCCTTATCTCGACATTTTTGCACGAGATGATCCATAGCTATCTCTTTGTAACCTGCGGTCTGAAAGCGCGTCACGAAGGCGGCCACACTGAAGGATTCCGTCAGATAGCCGACACCATCGACCGCTGGGTTGGACAGGGCTATCTGCGTCTTAGTGAGATGGACGCTGATCTAGAGCACTTTCGCGAACATTCTTCCTGCGCCCATGAGCAGCATCAGGTGCGCAGCCGGAGCGCAGATGAACAGAATAGAACACCCTGGCGCAGCGAGAGGTGGGACGGACGACCAAGGGATGTTCATTACCAGACTGAGCTTCATCCGCGACCACATCCCAACCACGAGGACCGGGAGTGGTACAATCGAGAAGGGCACCGAGCCCATGATGCGCGGAGAGGAATCTCACCATACGTTTACTGAGCGTGGACGTGACCATCGAGACTCGCCCATGCACGATTCGTTTATTATATTGTTCAGGGATGGCTTACGAACAGCCACGGCCTGCTATTACATGTCATGACAGAGTATCATGACAAGTGCATCATTCAGCACCACATATTATTTCTTCAAGATCAATGTCATCGGAGGGTTTCTACTTTCTATCGAGATTATCTGGCAGGCTTACTTTGTCTTTGTACTCATACGATTCCCTCCCCCTTTTTTTTTTACAGCGCGGCAGACTTTACCTTGGGTAGGCATTGCAGGGCGTTGACAACGGAAGCATCTTCATCATGGGTTCACTGGTCACGGAACGGGAAAGGAAACTATTACAACGTCAAGCGGTGGCAGTCAGGCGCTGCGAGGCTCTTTTTATCGGATGTATGGAAAAGCATCAAATTATACCTAGGCTGTTTATTTTTTTTTATTTTTTTTATGTGTGGGATATATCTCATGGTAGCCAAGATTGGACAACTCATCACTACGATACAGCATCATGATTAGGAATTGAAATTCATCTACCTATTTTAGGTAATAAAGCAACGCTTTTTGTGTGTGCCCTCTGCTTCCGTCATCCGATACAAACGTTATTATACTCATCATGTCGACGCAGCCAACGCAAAGCATGTTGCAGAACGTATTAGAAGCCACACATCTCCCTGTTTCAAAACACGGCCACACAGCCGTATCCATGAACAATCTTACTTTCCTCCGCCCTCCATAGTCCCGTAACCTTGCTCTTGCAGAGACCCTGCCTTGTTCAGAGGTCTCTCATCCTCATCTTCAGAGCCAGACGCAATCGCAGAGTCTTCTGGCAGCAGTATCGTACTGGATGAAGATGAAGACGGAGACTCGCTGTGCTCGGTATCGCTGTTCTCTGCTGAAGTCGCAGCCGAAGCCGTAGGGCCATCTCCGTCTTCGACAAGGTATGCCGGAATGGCTCCTGCAATAGCCACAAACATTAGGAAGAACCAAGCCGTCACTATGTAACCATTGTCAGCACCCCAACTGAAGAGGGCGCCTGTTGAAGCAGGGCCCAGTGCGCGTCCTAAGCCACTAAAGGTTGTAGCATATCCGTTAAGAGTACCTAGCACGCTGAGAGAGGTGCAGGAGTTGGTGAGGAGTATCGTAGTGGATGGAAACGCAACAATGATACCGGCGGCCTTGATGAACATGACACCCAAGAGAGCAGCCATCCGAGTTTGCGAGGTCGGGAACAGGACGCAGTAGGGCGTGAGAAAGTACGAGAGGGGCAGAAGGAGGCCTATGGCACATTAGAATAGAACATGCTAGTGTGGTGGTGGTGAGCTGGAAACTTACAGCAGACTCTGAAACAACGCAAGACTCCATAACGAGCGACAAGCGAAGGGTAAAGGAGAAATTGAATAGCGCCACAAACGATACCATATACGGTGTAGATACTGCCGACTTGGCTGTGAGACATGCCGAATCCGCCTGAAAAGTAGAACGGAAACGACGTGTTCGCATGGGTGTGCTCTTCGACGGGATGTCTCAAGAAGACACTAAGGATCTGATCATAGGCGACTGAGTGAAACGCCAGAAACGTGTAGGCTAGAAGGTTCATGGCTGTTTGACGTGTAATGACACGTTCTCTCTTGGCATTCCCTGGTTGCTCACGGGTGTGCTTCTTTGGCATTGTCTTGTTAGGAAGAAGAGGCGAAGTAGCTTCGCCATCTACAAAGGAAGGGCGGCGGGTAGATGGCGTTGGACGAGAACCCTTGAAGGATCGAGTGATGCGCTCGCCGACCAAGAGACCCCAATCTCGATGTCCTCTCTTGCTGGGCAGCGTTTCCTAGGATGCGTTAGGGGTGGTGATGGTCTACAGCCAAGAAAGGGATGAACATACATGAAGAAACAGCGTGGCGACAGTGACAGAGATGAGGAAGAAGATGGTTAGGATAAAGTTGGGAAGCGCGTAGGGAAAACGCTTAAAGAAGTCGATGTGGCCAAAGATGTGAGGATATTGCTCTGCTGGTTCAGCAAAGAAACCACCAAAGCTAGGTCCAATGATAGAACCCAGACTCCAGACAAGAGGCATGATAGAGAATGCCCTGGGTTGCAGTGAACGCTCGGGAACCATCTCAGCAACCATTGTTCTGATGATACCAACTACGAACTGTCAGTAACATGTTCACATACGAGGTCGAGTTTACATACCGTTTCCATTTCCACCTCCCTGAATAGCTCTGATAGTGATAGCCATAGGCAAACTGGTAGACATGCCCCATATGATGAAGCAAATCATTGTACTCAAGAGGCCCAAAATGATGGTAGGCTTTCGACCATACCTGTCAGAAGCCTTCCCCCATGCCACGGCCGTGATGCTCTGCGCGATGGAAAACACACCAGACGTGATACCGACCCAGCTTCCAACCTTGTTTGTCGGAACGCCAAAGCTACTGACCATGCTGGGTAGATATGGAAAGACTGATGTGTAGGCCATGGGCTCGGCGACTCTGGCGACGGCTGCTGGTATGTTAGCATCAAGATTGGAAGGTGTTTGGGGTACCTAAGGACCGGACCATGATGTCTATGGACCTGTATCTGTATCCATTATGCTGCTATGGTGCTTCTGCGCTTGATGAGAAGTCGCTCTTCAAAAACAACTATGTATATATATGTATGGAAGCATGAAAGGAAGAGACAGGGTACGTGAGATTGATTGAGACCAAGCACTAGCCTGAGCACACCTGCCAGCAGATACATACCTACGGGTGATGCTTTACAGATCTGTTGACTCAATGAAACGTTTCCATCGACTTACCCATGATTGCCAACTGCTGCTTGGGCAGCTTGGGGCCATGATTTGAACCATTGGTTGTCATTGTGAGAAACGATTGCGCAAGAGGAGTGATCTGCGCCAAATGCAATTTTTTTTTTTTTCCCTCCTTCTTTTTCTTTTGCTCTTTTCTTAAAAACAAATACTTTTAATAAGAGTTTTTCGTATAATAAACGTAGGTGTAACAAGGAGTCAATCTGAAGTATATAGCAAGCAATCAAATCATCAACCTCTGGCCAGACTCTCGCAGAGGTGCGAATGAAAACAAGAGAAGGTTGAGTCAAAAGCAGTACCAAGACAAGAGGCAGGCAAGTAAATGGAAAGTAAAGCCAAAGCCAAGCCCCATGATGGGTCATTACAAACCAGACTTGGACCAGAAAAGGTTTGGTCTCTTTTTACTGTGCAGAAAATCTGCATTCGCTTCTAAAGGTCCTGATCCACCTCCAACCTCGTTGCTCGCCTGAATAGCAGGGGTGGTCTCTTTGCGCAGCCGCTGATTGGGGGTTTTGGATGGTCACAAGAGCTGTTGCAGTTGCAGTTGGCTACATTGCTACAGTACAGGTGTGCGACATCGGTGAGATTTCATGCCGCAGGGACTCTACCACTAGCTAAGTAACTACTGTAGTTAGTTAGAGGCTTAAATACTGGAACAATCATTTGACCATCAGCCCGGGGGGCATAATCTATCCCCGAAAGCGGGACCGCCCGCCATCTGAGTAATCCGACTCCGATAGGCTTCCATGCCTCCGCTCTATTGCCGTTCCGAGTAAAAACGATTCGGACAGTAGACTATACCTTTGGTGAGGCTATGCTGGTTCGTTCTAGCCTGTGCTATCGCTCACTCAGTTGTCTACAGCGTTGATCTTGTGGTTACAGGTTGCTACAAAAACACATCAGCTTGGATAACTAGATATATATAGCCTTGGATAGGTAGGTACCTTACTTAGTTAAGCGGTATATTAAAATCATGATAAGCTTTGCATCCATCATGACAATGCTGGTGGAGTGCGCCGCCAGAGCAACCTTGACATGATTGGCCAATAAGCTTCATTCCCGTGTAACGTCATCATCCATCACATCCACGCCTTGTCTCGGTTCATCAACTTCAACGCAAAACTTGACCAAACTCATCAACAACATTCAACGCCACGCAGTATATATACACATACCGGGTCACCAATACATGGGCAGCTCGACCTAATAGTCCCTGGAGTACTATCCGTAAGGACGTCTTCACCATGAGCCGGCTGTGAGTTCAATACCGAAGCAATACATTCACGATTCATCCCTACCTACACTTCCCGGGCGTCGTCATCCTCTAACCAGACGACCTTTTTACTCCAACGGCCCGGCACTTGCTAAATCTCGTAGCTCATCTCATCACGAGAAAATGCCCAACGAGAGCACTCCTCTCATCCAGACCGTTCAGGTTGGCCCTCCTAGGACGAGGTACCCCCACCAGACCTGGCGTCGATTCTTCACTCTGATTTGCTCTGCGCTTCTCATCGGCGGATTTGGCTTCTTTGTTTTCCAAACTTTCTTCATTGGGCCTCAACATCATCATGGTCATCCTGGCTCCTGGTTACCCGGCAAGAGCCATGTGAGCTACGAGGAGCTGGAGCGTATTCTCTTCGATACCCCAGATCCTAACAAGGCCGAGGAATGGAGCCGATATTACACGTCTGGTCCTCATCTAGCTGGTACCAACTACTCACAGGTAACTCCTATTCTTATCCATCTAGTAGTTGCAGAAGCTAACCCCATCTAGGCTGAGTGGACAAGGGATCGATGGGAGGAGTTTGGAATAAAGTCCGATATTGTGTCTTACCATGTCTACATCAACTACCCTGTCGATGCCAGTGTTTCAGTCTTGAAAAAGTCCAAGAACGGAAAAGACTGTAGCACTGCATTTAAAGCTTCCCTTGAGGAGGACGTTATCGAGGAGGACCCCACAACCTCTCTCGAGAACCGCATTCCCATCTTCCACGCATACTCGGCTAGCGGAAATGTTACCGCATCCTTCGTCTACGTCAACTATGGGACTTACCAGGACTATCAAGACCTTGTCGATGCCAAGATTGATATCAAGGGCAAGATTGCCATTGCGCGCTACGGCGGTATCTTCCGTGGCCTCAAGGTTAAGCGTGCACAGGAGTTGGGTTTCATCGGAATTCTCATCTACAGTGACCCCGGTGATGATGGCGAGAGGACTGAAGAGAACGGCTACAAGCCTTACCCCGAGGGTCCCGCGCGTAACCCCAGCGCCGTTCAGCGTGGAAGCGCAGAGTTCCTGAGCATTCGCCCTGGTGATCCGTACGTCTCCCCCTCACTGCCAAATCAAGCATTCAGCTCACCCTCCTAGTTCTACTCCTGGATATCCCTCCAAGCCTGGCGTTCCCCGAGCTCCTGTTGAGGATGCTACTGCGTCTATCCCTTCCATTCCTATCTCGTACCGTGATGCGCTACCTATCCTCAAGGCTCTCAACGGTCATGGTCCCAAATCTACTGATTTCAACAAGTACTGGAACAAGAATCTTGGTCTGAAATACAAGGGCGTTGAGTACAACATCGGACCCTCTCCAGATGATGTCGTCATCAATCTCTACAACGAGCAGAAATATGTCATCACTCCTCTTTGGGATGTTATCGGCATCGTTAACGGTACCATCCCCAACGAAGTTATCGTCGTTGGAAACCATAGAGATGCTTGGATCGCTGGTGGAGCTGGCGATCCCAACAGTGGTTCAGCCGTCATCAATGAAGTTATTCGTGGAGTTGGAAAGGCTATCGAGGCTGGCTGGAAGCCTCTTCGTACTATCGTGTTCGCGAGCTGGGACGGCGAGGAATACTCACTCATCGGCAGTACCGAGTGGGTCGAGGAGCATCTCCCATGGCTCTCGGAAGCCAACGTTGCATATGTCAACGTGGATGTTGGTGTCGATGGCCCCGAGTTCACCGCTTCCGCCGCTCCCCTTCTTAATCAAATCATCCGGGATGTCACAAGCGCCGTCCCCTCACCCAATCAGACCATCCCAGGTCAGACCGTCAACGATCTATGGTCCGGAAGGATTGCACCCCTGGGTAGTGGAAGCGATTATACTGCTTTCCAAGATCACGCAGGCGTTCCCTCTATCGACTTCGGCTTCAAATATAACAGTCACAGTGCCGTTTACCACTATCACAGCAACTACGACAGTTTTTACTGGATGGAACAGTACGGCGATGTTGGATTTAAGTACCACCAAACGATGGCTCAAATTCTGGGCCTGACCGTTGCAAAGCTGGCCGGCACCGTCATCATCCCCTTCAGCGCTACGGAGTACGCCGAGGCTTTGGAAGGCTACGTCGACAAAATAGAAGCCAAATTTGAGCCTGTCGCTGAAGTTCTTAGCGAAGAGGAAATATTCAACATCCGTGGTAGTGCCTTGTCGAATAAGTCCATCGGCAGCGAGAAATCCTTCAAGAAGAGTCTCGACGACATCCGACAGCAACTTGGTCACTTCCATCTTAAGGCTTCCGAGCTCGACGAGGAGGCTGAATTAACCAAGCGTCAACTCAAGGAAGGCATTCCGTGGTGGAACATTGTCCAGAAGATTCGCCTCGGTTATGCCATTATCAAAGTCAACAGGAGATACAAGCTGCTCGAGAGAAGTTTCCTCTACGAGGGTGGTTTGGATGGCCGAGACTGGTTCAAGCACGTGGTGTTTGCGCCTGGTATCTGGACTGGTTACGCTGGAGGTAAGCAATTCCCTCAAATAAGGCGCGATGCATGTGCTAATGAGATTATAGCTGTTTTCCCTGGTTGGGTTGAGAGCATTGATGCAAAGGATTATGTCAACGGACTCAAGTGGTCTAACATAATTGGACGCTCTATTGACAATGCTATCGACAGTCTCTCAGATTAGACCGGATTTAGGTCGTGAAATGTGTCGGAGGCAATTTGCTAAGCCTACCTTGAAACTTTGCATAGCAGGGCTTTTTAAATAATGTACCATATATATAGCATAGCAGTTCAACTTGACCCGGTTTCCTCGCCACTACCTCGAGACCGGCTCAAGAGTGGGAGCCCGAGCTCATGATTTTGTAGAAAGACTCGCCCTCCAATTTCCCATTTAGACTTCTGAAGGAATAAGATGGGCACTCGTGTACGGGGTACATCATCCACTCACGATAACCAGGTTTAGTCTATTTGAGGCATCCCCAGATTATGAGCTCACATACACGCTGGAGAGCGGTTTAAATAGATGACCCATCATCAATCCAAGTGTTGGCTCATCCATACTATTACGTATTTTGGTAACGTCTCTTTCATGATGCAAGTTGACCTGGTATCAATTCTAGACGGCAAACCCGTCGTCTATATCGTTTCTACAAGCAAAATCTTGCATAGGTCTCTTCATACCTTGCAAGCAACATCTAGTTCTATCATTACAACCGCAAATCTTGCTTAGAACTTGTACACTTGGTCCTTGTTGTAACCAAGCTCTGAAAGAGCACCAGTCAGCTCACCCTGGTCCTTGGGGCTGACCTTGTTTCCAGAGATGGCATTCATCATGCCGGGGGGGCCGCAGACAAAGAGCTTGATGTTCTCATTTTTGGGCTCAGGAAGGACAGTCTTGAGGAGTTCCTTGGAGATGTAGCCGCTGTTGCCAGCCCACTCCTTGGGAGGGTTGTCGAGGACGTAGAAGGCGCGGAAGCGCTGAGGGTAGGTGTTCTCGAGCTCCTCGAACTCCTTCTTGAGGAGGATGTCCTTCTCGGAGACGTTGCCAAAGACAAGGGTGACCTTGGTCTTGTCATTGGGGTTGTTGAAGATGGCGCGGGTGAGCTGGTACATGGGGCTAATGCCAGTACCACCAGCAATGAGAGCGATGTGGTCGTGCTTATTCTCCTCCCAGGGGTACTTGGGAAGAGGACCCTTGATGTCGAGGCGCTGGCCAGGGACCAAGTTGTGCATATGTGTGCTCATGGGACCGTTGGGGTACTTCTTGATGAGAAACTCGATGAAGCCCTTCTCGTCTGCGCAATGGTCAGTCAGCATGTTTTGTAGAGCGGGAGCTGTTGCGGCCACGTACTCTCATCACTGGTAGGAGTATAAGGCCGGAGGGTGGGCTTCTCATCCTGGGGACCCTTGTACTTTGTAAGGAGGGCGCTGGCAACCTTTAGACCCGAGACATGGTCAGGCTCGGGGAGCTCGAAGCGCAGACGCTTGACGTTATCGTTGACAATCTCGGACTCGGCAAGCTTGAGGGAGACCCAGCCTTGGTCGCCGCCAGTGAAGGTCTTCTTGACCTCACCACCGACAGCCTGTTTGACGTCCTGAACAGCAGCGGCCGCGGAGGGGGCTCCGTTACGGTTATAGTACCAGTAACCAGCACCTCCGACAGCGGCAGCGCCGAGGGCGTAGACAAGGCCGTTGGAACCTCCGCCACCTCCGGCCTCGGTGGCATATCGACGGACTGACTGGAGCAAAGGTTAGAAATGCGCAGTAACTCAAGGAAGAAGGGTCTGAGTGACGAATTGGCTGGCCGCGATTGGCATTTCAACACCAACCAATACCATAGTGATAGTCTATGCATGCGAACGTACCCTATTCAGAGGCTGAGCAGCGCGGAATGCAGATCGGGAAAACATCTTGATGGTTTTCTGAAGCTCAAACAAAGTCAATTGGGCCAATTGGTCGGGGAAAGGAAGAAAAGGTTACTGTTTTAAGAGCTTAAAGAAGTGGGCAGAGACTATAGATACAAGGTATATCGGATTGCGGAATCGAGACTTCACGGGAGATGACGTTATCACTCACGTGACATTCCGAGCAAACCGCGCCTAAGCAAGTTACACGACGGCTAGAACGGTCACAAACCGACCAAGGCTTGGGTTCTTATTTAATGCCAACCGATGCACCCATCTTCAGCCGCTGGACAAACAAAGCTACTCACTCACTCCCATTTAGAAGGGTCTTTGCACAGGAGAAACATGGCCGATTCTTCCTCGTGCCGCACGACTTTGGCTTTTCACAAGACGTTTTCAATATTCTCTCTGGGGTGCCTCAAGTGGCTAGTCTGAGGAGATAGTGTGACAAGTTCCAGTATAGAAACTCATCTCTCTCTATTTTTTTATTTTTTTTATCCTTGGGCATGATGAGTGCATAGGCCCCGTGTCGGCCCCACTTTGAGCTCCGGCCGGGACCGCTGATCCCGGACAGCTCGGGAATAACAACGATACACACACACTAGGATATATTTAGCGCGGGAGAGAATGAGAGCGACACAGTGCCTGTGCCTAGATACGCAGGTACCACCCCGCACCAAATTAAAGCGCCGCTTATCGTTCAGCCCCAAGCTCAAGCTCAAGCTCAAGCTCTCAAGCTCTCAAGCTCACAACCGAAGGGAGACAGTCGCGTAAACAAGCCAGGGCGCCTCCACCAAACGTCATAGTCTTCGGCAGTCGTCATTCCTCCTTAATCCTCCCTCAACTATTATTAAGACACTCGCCCGTTTGACTATTTAAGTACCGTTTAACGTCGTCACTGCAAATATGTCGGGCTGGACGTGGTCCCCCAGACAAGCTATGCTGCAAATGAGCCAACACTCTATGGCCATGGCACCGCGTCCGACTGAAGGTCTACCCAGCATGCCAGCTCTCAATCTACCTCACCCGCCTATAATTAACTCAGCTCAGCCTGTATATAACAACCCAGCCCCTCCCGGTTATAGGAATCCGGCGCCTCCTGTATACAATAACCCGGCGCCGCCCAACTACAACAATCCAGCACCGCCGACAAATAGCAACCCCGTTCCTCCGGCCTATAATCCGCCGCCGCCTGTTGTTCCGCATTCATTCGTACGTCCAGTGCCAGTGGCTGACATACCTCCCTCAGTAACCGGTGGCATGACCGGAGCAATGCCTCGTGGAGGATCGCCAATTCCTCGCCCAACCCCGGCCAAGAACAAGGCCAAGACTACGACTACGACAACTACCGCTTCCAGGAAGCGCAAGTCTGATGTAGCCGCCGACAACACCCAAGAAGACCTTTTCCCAACCAACGTGGTGGATATTCCCAGCGACGATGAGCGTCTCGAGCACCTTGGCTCGGAAACATGCAATTCCATCCGCCGCAAGATCCGCAACTGGACCGAATCTGGCGCACAAAAGGTCGGCGAGTTCCAAAGGACGATCGGTGTCAGCAGCAAGTCATATGGTAGTTTCATGAATCGCACCGGCACCTGGGACGGCGTAAACACCGATACCTTTATCAAGGCCCATCACTTCTTCAAGAAGCGTGAGCTTCAAGGCTTGCCTCTCAAGGCCAACAAACCTAAGAAGCCCAAAACGGCAGCTTCTTCCAAGGCTCTAGATGAAGCTCTCGACGTGAGCGATGTTGATCAGCTGCCCGGTGAGGCAGACGGCACCGTGCCCATATACGACACCTGTGAGGATATCCGCAAGAAGATACGTCCACTGCTGGCCAAAGAGGGCATGACGCAAGCAGCCTTCCTCCGCGCCCTTAACAAGAACCTCCCCGAGGGCAAGAGTGTGTCTCAGGCCAACTTGCGCTACTTTATGGGCCGCAAGGGCGCGCGCGAAGGCAACACCAACATCACATTTTATGCAGCCTATGTCTTTTTCGAGAAGAAGCGCATCAAGGCTGGAAAGCCAAAGACGCAGTTCCGCCAGGAGATGGAGAAGGCCTGGGGCCCAGAGGGCTTCGATATAGAGCATGGATCAAATCAGCATTATACATGTTTTGCTGGTGAAGAGCCAATTCAGAACAAGTACGGCAAAATTAACGTCGTCCGGACAGGAAGAGGATTGCGATAGTGGGTAGAACGGCATAGGGATGTAGGATTCAAGGCTCTTGATATTACAATGATACCTCTGCATTTTGAACGGGTCTTTGGTGTGTTGGTTGTTGTTCTTGGATAACTGTGATGTACATAAAATTGGGTGTATTGATGGAGACACGAGGCGTGCCGTGCATTTACTGGGTACAGATGACTCTTGGATCAATTACTGTTGCTTTCCTCTCTACCTGTTAATTGTGCTATTCACTGTAATCATCTAGAGCTTCATTCTGTTGCCCAGTGGTCGTGGCATCGAGTCTGTCGTGCGAGTGTACCTGAACAAATGCCCATAAAGTTCTGGGCCCTTTGTCTGCTCCCCTGACTAGTGCCCAGATATCGAGACTGGCAGATGGCACAGCTCGTCACAAATCTACAGCCAAGATTGATAATTCACCATCGGGTGTTGACCATTGAATCATCCCCAGTTTCGATCGCGATGGGGACCAGTCAATGGAATACGTCCTAATCACAGCAACACACTGCCTATATATATATATATATTCAGACTTCTTTATACTTCTCTGATCTTTCCTTCAACATTATTTTCTTTTCCGTCGTCCCAACTACTGTCTCAATAAGCCCTCATTTTAAAATCTCGTAATCTACACCTCAGCCGCCATTATGTGTACGGAATCCGTCGCCAAGTGCCCCGTATGCTTGGAGACTATCACTCTCAAGTGGAAATATTGTATGCCATACCTCAAGACAAGTCTGGAGGTGCGCCGTCAGGATGAGGGCTTGATTCCTCCCGCTTCCTGGTTCACGTCACATCGACCGGATATCAACCAGGCTGTACGCTGGGATTTGACAGCTCAAGATTGTCCCAATGGGGATTGCCCCAGCAAGCTACCTTCAGAGGACGACGAGGAGACGGAGGAGTTCACGGAGGAGGAAGTGGAGAAGAAGGATAGGTAGAGATTATGGCTAGGATATTGGAGTAATAGGAGTCAAGGAGATGTTGAACATTATACAGCACCAAACACGATCAATAGTGCTATTGATCACTCCGCAAAATGGTTACTCTATAGGACAACTGTGCTTCTGATTCTATCACATACGACCACAGCTCGTGGAGAATACGGGGTCCCGTCTGCTCCCCCCTCGTCAAGCCGCGAAGCGCCGGATCAGTAGTTGGGTCGGTGACGACCAGCGAATCCCCGGTGTTGTATGTTTTTTGTTGCTTCTATAGCTTTTGTATCTCTTCTTTTATGCCGGGCACCTCGCCTGTATGCCATCTGGGGACGGATATCTAGCCGCAGGGAAGGCAAGGTACCTCCTTGCAGTGTATCCTCCGTTTGAAACGGTATATAACAGGATTCTGGCGCGTTCTGGCTTGAACATCAAGGCCACGTTGTAGATCTAACGTAAAAGGATCGGCTTCTGGCTGCTGCTGGTTACCCAAAGACCGTTGTCCTTATCAGAGTGAGTATAATAAAACATGAAATGCCGAAGAAAATATCTGATGTAATCACGTATGAAACAAGAATGATAACTGCTCAAGAGTTGATGTTGAACATCTAGGGCGAACATACTCTGGCTCGATGCAGTCAATCTCCTCCACTACGAGTCTAGCTAGACGACGGTCACCCTCTTCAGCAGAGTGTTTGCGAGCAAGACTTCTTAGACTGAATGATCTCGGGCTCTATCTTGTTTCTCTATCCATGTACAGATATCTTAAAGCATGAAATAACATAACAACGCATGTTCTGCAACGCATCACATCTTTGTTCTACTCTATTGCTGGGACTCGTTGTCTCTCTTGTTCAAGTCGAACAACAAGCGCCGGTAATTCCATAACTTGCAACTGGTCTTCCAAGCTTCCTTGTTCACAAAAGTATTATTTCGTCTGCTATGCTCCAGCGTTACTATCTTGCGATATATATTCACGTAGGGGCTTGGTGTCAAGGCGTGCCTTTCTATTTACTAGCATGTTCAAGTTTTCGCAAACTTGGCTTTGCACATTTCTAAGGCAAGTATTATCGCAGCACTCAAATTTGCCTTCCTTGCTAACGAAACGCTGACGAGGATGTGCAAAAGGGTCATCCACAGATGCTGCCATTGCGGTGAGGAGAACTACATGCTACTCTCAAATATGGCTATAAAGGCCAAGCGACCTCAGGACATGCCAACCGCCGTCACATGCGAGTACCAGCCGCAGCAAGAGATATGTCCCATGCTCGGTGGATGTCCAAACATCGACACCTGCGCCTCGTGGTTCGGAACCTTCTTCTGGGGCTACGGAGACCCTGAAAACGAGGGTCTAGAGGTAAAGTCCTTCCGTGAACGTGTTGCCCAGGACAAGTACCACGAATTGGAGGAGAAGTTTCGCCGTGAGTACTTTGCAAAACAGCCCGTTCTACCTCGGGAGCAGGCCGTGAGCTTCTGGAACATGGCTCGGGGCCCTCTTCTTCCAGACAGCGACTCATCTGTTAGAAGCAGTGAGGAGGAAGAGAATGTGGCAGAGGTCCCTCAGGCTCATCTTCAGGTGCGAGAGTATATGCCCAAGACTATATTTGGTCAAGATTCTCAAGAACAACTTGATGAGCCTGGTGACGAGAATGCCAACGAGGAGGAGTGGGCTAGGATCGATGGTTCAGAAATTGATCCCGAGGAACTCTTCTTCGTAGATGTGATCCACGACGAAGACGAGTCTGATGAAGCCAAGGGAATCGCACCTCCTAAATCACCTGCCAAAACTAGGGGGGAAGAGTATGAAGATCTGGTAGCCCCTATCTGGACCTGGTTCTTCACCATGATGGATATTGGTCACGATGGAGACTTCTATGAATGAATGAGGCGTAGTGTACTAGGTAAAGTATGCTACATAGAAAATACTCTGGCTACCTACCTAGTTGACACAGTCATGCTTCCTTTGCAAAAGCCTGGGCCATCTGTTTGAGTTGACATAGTGCTGGCACAGGTTATTTAGCATTCAGGTTTCCTAACAAACTAGAAGGGTCTCTAGCTAGGTACTTATAGATGATAGGACATGTACATCCACGCCCTGGTTTTTCTGGCGCTAACTACTTGAGAAGACATAACTTATAAATTTCCCATACAGCGTATGTATCTCCATTAGGATCTTTACCTCGATATAATTTCAACCTTTACAATACTAACCTCAGTTGCATATAGGGTGTCTTTCCCTTCGACTATCTCACAGAAACTATTAATTTAATTTAATCTCACCCGGGAATATATTAATATCCCTAGTCTTTCGCTAAAAACTTGTCCATTGCATTGCGTCCAGTGCCTAGGGTAACTTCCGAGTCAATTTTCAGCATTTATATTAGATAATCCACCCCATAAGGAAAACCCATATACACGCATTCAAGTACAACTTACAATTCTGCAAATCGCTGGATTACGCTCTTTTTTACTGATTAAATGGGATAAAATTTCTTTCATAATTAATCTTTAATTGACTCAAAAAAGAAATACATGTAATTCCTCAAAAACATACATGACATCACCTCCACGCCCAGCATCGTAGTCTGCCCTTGGCGGCGCGGCTCTGCCGGCAGTAGCATCCACAGAAACCCCCACAAAACCCCTGGCTGTCCCCTGGGGAATCGATGTATTTTAGCGCAACCTACGGGGTGCTGCAGTGATCAGGGCCCACCGTAACCTGCGCGAAATACGAAAAGCCGTGGATGTGGTTGGCTAGCTTCGACTTCCCCGGGCCAATCGGCCTCTCCATATCCGCGTTCATCTCCCAACTCCTAGCATTTCCATCCTCTTCCTCTTGCTCCTCCTCTTTTTTTCTTTCTTTTTCTTTAACCTCTACCTCTTTACTCCTGTGTTATCGCCCTTGTCCTCCGTCGGCGATTGATTTTGAGTGTGATTAGGAAGAGTCTCGCAACAGGTCCGGGGAAGACACGTCGTGTCAAGGATAGCGGCATCAACAACAACAACAACAACAAACAACAATGCACGCATCAAAGATCTTCGCCTCAATGGGCCTTGTGGCCTCTGCTTCTGCTACGGTCATCCGTCACGTCGACAATCACGAGCGCGACAATGCCGGCCTTGAGAAGCGAGCCGATGCGACTGCTGCTTGGGTCACAGTCGACGACGAGATGCAGCCCGCCACCACCTACACCCCTTCGTACACCACCATCGACGGCAGCACTTCCCTCATGGACGCCGCTCCTCATGACCTCACTGCTACTGTCTATACCTATACCAGCTGGGGCAAGATCCACACCAGCACAGGCGAGCCTCCTAACCCGACGGCCTCGGGCAAGCACGGCGAGGGTGCCTTTTCTCGATGCTATAACCAAGATGGTCCTAATGCTCCTTTCTGCGCCCCTGCCAGCAACAGCACCTTGGATGCTAAGAAGACATACTTTAGTAAGCGATACAATTCAACGCATTGTTTGCAAGATCCAATGGCTAACATGTTTCCTCCAGTCACCTGGGATCCCGATTACTTCAACAAGACAAAGTCCACCGACAACTCCACCCTAATGATCACGCCCCGCCTCGACCTCTTCAACGCCACCAGCGAGGAGTGGGAAAAGTACAAGGAGTTCACTGATTCTGCCGTCCCCGCTGCTTGGGGCTATTGGCCCTTTGAAGCCAAGAAGGAATACATGAAGCACTCCCCCTACAACATTTCCATCACCCTCTACAGCAACAGCAACAACTCTCTTGAAAGGTCAAAGTCCTCGACTCTTTACCTCAACCTCATTGACCAAGACTACCCCGAAAAGGCCAACGAGAAGATCCCAACTGGCCATACCCTCACCATCGCGCTACCCACCGTCTTTGGTTCCATTCTTCTCCTGCTCATTGGTGGCTGCCTCTGGAACCGCAAGACCCGCCGCATCGGCCTCGGCAACATCTCAAGCCGCTCCCGCCACGGTTACACCGGCCGTGCCAAGCGCCGCATGTTTGGTGCCAAGGACAACGGTATCCAGCTTGACGACGCCCGCGACATGCCCCCTCCTGGAGAGTACCATGACGCTCCTCAGCGTCCCCGCTCTGACAGTGACGGCCTCGGCAGCCTGGCTGGTAGCCCCGTCAACGCTACGTTTTCTCAGCAAGACACCACGGGTGGTCGCAATGTGTTCCGTGACGAGATGAGGAGACAGGAGCAGGAGAGGCGCATATAAGGAGGAAGATGGTGTGGTTTTGGACATCATGTGAATTGCTTGCCTCGTTGCAATATCAAGCAACCTGTTTCGGCATGTACAAATGAATATTGCATTGGCGCGTGTACCTATAGATGGCGGCAAGCTGAGCTGGAGTCACGATTTGACACGACGCATTACGAAGTAATTAATACCAACGCCCTGTCTATCACCCGAATAAACGCGACCTCTTTGAATCCACGAGGCCGAGGAAAAGTGCACCTCGCAGGCAGATACGCATTGAAAAGCAACCAAGTGTCCCGAGTCCGTAACGTCATAATGAGCTGCCGAAATAGTGTCATACGCCGGGCGTCATGGGTATTCCGAAGCCATCCATAGCAAAAATCTCATTCCCAGCAGATTGTAAAAATCAATGACCCTCGCGCCCAGAAGTAACATCAACTCCATAGAATCATGAAAATGAAAGAAATCAAAGCCCTATCCCTGTGCGCCTTTCTAACCCCTGACCCGTTTGACATTTCCACCGTCCTCTTGCTTGCCCGCAAAACGCCGTTTCACCGATTCAGATGGTATGGTTGGTGGAGGTGTTTGCTGCGGTGATAACATCTCAAAACCAGTGCAGAGGTCAAGCTGCTCCTCGCCCTCCTTAAGGGGCCTCATGAAATCGGCCGGGATTGCCGTAGCAAGCTGACACTTGACTTCGCATGCCTCATATGTTTCGGTAGTCCAGGCATCATCGGCGTAGTTTTTGGCTTCGGCGATGGTATATCCTGTGCTGAAACCTTCATGGTATGCATCTGGTAGGATGACGATGGTCTCACCGGGGCGCTGGTCGACGATGCGATAAGGAATACCTAATTTTTCGAGCTTCTGCGGAAAGAAGAACTCGGCTCGGTGGCGCATGAACTGGGAGCATTTGCCTTTTCGGCCGAGAGCTTCCTCAGCAACGTCGACTGCGGTACAAGGGATCACAATCCAAATCTTCCTGCCCTTGTAGAGGTGATTAAGAGAGACGAGCCTGAAATCTTCAGCGTGTATCTGAAAGCTTGCGCCAAAATGAGGGCCTGACTCGTAGACATATGGAGTATGGATTCCTGGGATTATGGCCTTCGTGCTGTCTAACTTATCACCTTTGAGCGGGTAGATGGGGCTCCGTTCAGGAACGCCGGCCTGGCGGCGTTGTTCGGGAGTCCATGCAGGAACATCGACCCGATATCGCACGTTGCGGATCTGCTTGTGATCATTCTTTCGGTATAGCTTCCTCAGCTGGTCAATTGCCTTGATGGGTGGGAGCTTGCATTCCGGGCCAGTTATAGACGAGTTAAAAGTGCCTTCCGAAGGGACCGTATCGACTCGCCAAAAGCTGTTCTTTTTGACCTGTGTGGGCCGATATGCATTTGCGGGAACTTTTTGGGAGTCTTTTTCCGGGAGCTCATCTATCAATTCCTGGGGAAGAACGATTTTGAAACAGCCATGGCGGTCGGCTTGCTGACTTCTGGCAAAGGCAAGGTTGGCCGGAAAGTCGTTCCATTGTTCAACGGTTGGTTTGAGTCGCAGTATCTGATGGTCTTCAGGACCATCCCAGTCGAAGTCGATTGAGTCGGGATGGCTTAGAGTATCACCAAGTTCGGATCCTAGGTCGCTAAGAACCGAGCTCGCATCATCGGGCTTGTGGGGGGGCGAGGGTGTTTTCCCAGGTGAAGATGGTTCATCTGTGGTGATATCTGGCAACTGGGGCTCCTGGTCTGTGGTAGGTTGGACAGTTTCGATGACGTTCGGCTGCGAGCTGGCGGGGATTGGTCCCTGCTCATGCGCCAGCTGAAAGTGCTCGGGCGTCTGTTGAAGATGCGGAGATTGAGAGGGGTTCTGCAATTGGAAGGGGAGCGTCGCGACCTCATGCGACGGATGCTGGATCTCCATTGAAGCCGGGAGAGGGCCCGTCTCGCGATTGCGACAGGCTAGCGGACAGGTTTGGATGGTTGTGTTGGATGTCTCTGACAAAATTTGAGGGCGAGAGAGCAGGTGACGAGTGAGAGCCCACCCAGTGAGAGTAATCGCCACCCTAAGACAGAGGCCAGAGTTTCGCTGAGTGCGGCTCAAGGTCCAATATTCGCATTCTTGACAGTGCTGAAGTACAATATGTTCCAAGTTCAGGCCGGGGGAGAATAAATCTGTAGAATGAAGGAGACGACGTCTATTTTCGTGTGTGCTTTTAACCCTTTGATTAGAGGGAAACTGAGGACAAGATAAGTTGAGTGCGAGCAAGGTAGAGGAGAGAGAGGCCCCTACGGAGCTGGAACGAGAGGAGCGGAAAGAAACCAGAAGGAAAAGTGCTAGTCCAAATTAGCCAAGTACCTACAGTACATAGTACCAGCGGGAAGCTGACAGCACAGGCAGGAGTGACAGTGGAAAGGTGCAGACGGGATGTGTGAAGGAAGGGGAGATACTTCCGAACAAGTACCGGCTGCCACTAATTCGCATGTCCTGCTCCACGACAGAGCCGCAGCAGGTTGTAGTGGGCCAGGCGGGGGAGGCAAACCTGGAAAGATTGGCTGGTCGAGTAAAAAGAGGGCGCTGAGATTCTAGCGGAAGAGCACCTGCAAGGTCCCATGATTAGCGCGGCCCAATGGAAAAAGCATGGGCAGCCAGCGGGAAAAAGAAAAGCGCTCTAATGAAAGATGAAAGTCAAGAAGGCGATGAGAGTTTGTTTACCTATGATACCTACCGTATCCATAGATACAGGAACAAGAAGGGAGCCAGTTATGTCTTTGTATCTCGTGGAGACGTCCCCCCCGGCCTCACAATTTAACCGGCGTCACCATCTGGGATCAAACTTTTCTCCTTACCGCCAATGGCTGACGGTAGACGCCGCCCATGAAAGCTGTGGTAAGGTAGTTATGGCCTTTCTTGAAAGGTAGGTAGACAAAATGATTGAGACAGCTCAGCTGGCTCAGGTGGAGTCAAACGCAGTGCTAAAAAGGGCTAGACCGTGATCGGCGCCAAGACTTATCCCCAGCTTATCACCTACTGCGGCTGTACACATGTCTATCTTATCAATCAGTTCTTGTACACAGACGTTGAGGTTTACAGACAGGCTAACGAATAGATGAAGGCTTTGGTTCATATAGCCATTGGTATAGAGTAGGTAAAGTAAAGAGACAGGGTAAAGATGAGATGAAGACAGGGTAGATTCGATGATGTTCCAAAGTTTGCGGAGAGTGACTTATTTTCCTAGTTTGTCGATCGTTTCGATGATTTTGTTCCATCTGGTAGACCGAAGCTCGAGGTTCTTGAAAAACAAAAAGACAGTCTGTGTAGAGAAACGCCAGGGTGTAGCATATTGAACACCCGAGGAACTCCATTATGTTGAAGCTTAAAGCGACTGCTGGGTGGAAGTTTGATATGCCCTGACTTGGCCATGTTGTTGATGTGAACTTTTAAGTTTCAGAGAGTGGTTCCTCGTGGCGATACATTATAGCTTCCTGCGTTGGACATGATGAACTATTGCTGGAGTCGTTGCTGTTGAGAGAAGGAGAGGAATGGAAGGGGATGAGAGAGAGGGAGAGACAAAAAAGCAGCGCTGCTCGATGCGAGTGGCTCTTATATAGAGGGAGGATCGAGAGTCAGTGATTCATCGTGAAATATTGCGCGCCGGTATTGAGCGGTCAGGCTTGAAGCTGAGAGCATACTTGGGCGAAGCCGTGCCCAAACTCCACATGAATCATCACAGAGGTGCAGAGGCGCAATGTAAGACCGACGAGACTAGGACTCATCATTCTTCTCACCGGAAGCAAGCTGGGGAAAATGAAGTGTTGATAAAAGTTTATATATAACCTAAACTAAAGGGATCCTCTATAATTAAATCTATCGACCAAGTACCTAATTCAGTGTCATGATAGGCATAGGCATGTATCATGACTGCTGCCCGGAGTTTCTCGTCCAATGCCGGCGGGCCGGAAAGTGGGGGATGTCTCGCGTTATCCAAATTGGCAGTGATCACCATACACGGTCCAGAGGGAGATCTCTGCCGCGAATATGAGGACAGAAGAAATAGTAATAAAAAGCAAAGCCGCACCTAGAAGATTAAAAGACTTTGAAAAAAAGAAATCAAATCAAGAATTCTCCGACAAATTCTCGTGTCAAGGACCAGATCCTTCCGATAAAGTCAGGCCACCGTTGAACGGATTACAGCCCTACAGTGGACTATCTAATAGGCGTCATACATATATAGAGACAACCCGCCTCAAACCAAAACACTCACTCCCTCACACCCACCCACCCACCAAATAAAAGAGCATTAGCACTAGACAAGATGGCAGACAACCATGATTTTCGCAGAAGAATCCTTCTCCTCGTTACAACGGGCGGTTTCACCCATGCAGGTACATATACGTCCTCACACCACCCAAAACAAAAACAAGCAAGGCACCTAGACTATCACATAACTAACAACACCTCGTGACTAGCTCCCGTCCTCGAAATAGGCGCTATCCTCGCCTCCCGCGGCCATGAGATCCAATTTGCTACAAATTCAGGCCAGGAGAATTGGACAACCAACTACCCGTTCATCAAAACCATCTACACCGTCGGCCCTGCAGTTCCAGAGGTCGACCTAGACGCGCACTATGAGCGGATGCGTCTGTGGCGTCATGAGCATGGCTTCGCTCCCATGATCAAGTCGAAATGGTTCTTTGACCATTTCTGGACAGACACCTACAAGGGCCTTTTTGCGCTGTGCGAGGATCAAGCTACAAAGCCGGACTTTATCATTGCTGATTTCTTTGCTGATAGCGCTGCGAGGGATATCCTGAAGCAATTCAATATTCAGTTGGCGAGTGTCTGGCCTCAGATGCCTTATGCTATGGCGCCTGTTAGCTATCAGCCTGGACAGCCTGGGTTCCAAGCTGATGGAGCCTTGACTTCGGAGCATGCGTCTCTATCATCGCGGTTCTGGAACGAGTTTGTTGTTGTGGCGGCGCTTCCTACCATCATACCCTTCTTGTTCTGGACGAAACGCATGCGTCTTGATGCTGGCGTCAACTATAGCCACGCTGTTCTGACAAAGCCCGATTATCTCGTCTTGGTCAATTCCTTCTGGGGTCTTGAAGCTCCCAAAGAATTGCCTCCGTTAATGGCACCTGTTGGTCCCATCCTGAGCGACGAATACCCTCCTCTGGACCAAGACCTGTCCGAGTTTCTTGATACCCATAGCAAGACAATTTATGTCTCTCTAGGAACTCATGTTAGCCTCCCGGCTGACGAGCTCGAAAAGGTCCTCCTCGGCCTCATTCAAGCCCTTGGTGCTGGCTCTATCAACGGTGTTATCTGGGCTGTTCCTCGCAAGCCCCGCGCCAACTTTGACACCTCCAAATCCTATCATCTTCCTGGCAGCTCCATCAGTGTGGCAGACCTCCTCAAAGACGCCCATCCGCACTTCCGCCTCCCCGTCTTTGCACCACAGCGTGCCGTCCTTGCACACCGCAGCACAGTCCTCTTCCTCACCCACGGCGGTGGCTCCAGTGCCAACGAGGCCCTCTTCCATGCAACACCCGTCCTCACTATCGGCTACTTCTTTGATCAGCTCTGCAACAGCGCTCGTCTCACAGCTGCAGGCGTTGGACTCTCGCTCGACAAATCATACCTCACGCCGTCCTCCATATCCTCCGCCATCGCAGACATCATCACTGATGCAGACGGCTCCTTTACCAGAAATGTGCGTCGTATGCAGCGTATAGCGACCATCAACTCCAAGCGGAAGCATGTCGCCGCCGATCTCGTTGAGGAGGTCATGGTGGACCAGGAGTTGCGGTTCCGTAACGGCATTGAGCTGCGGCCGATGCATCTGCAGACAGCTGATATGCGTATGCCAATATGGAAGGCTAGAAACTGGGACATGTGGCTCATCAGTTTGACGGGCCTGGTAGCTGGCGGCGCTGCGAGTTGGTGGGTTGCGACAGGAGGTTGGAGGAATTTGCCGGTTATACTGGCACGCTCAGTCAGAATGAGCAGAGGTATAGCAAGAGACATGCTCGACAGTCGAAGATCATGAAAGGATGCAAAACCAGTCAAGGTGAGTAGGTGGGTAGTGGGACCATGTGAAGCAAGCAAGCAAGCATTCTTCTTCCTTTTTTTTTCCATTTATATATCCAAAAGGGTCTGAACATATTATACCAGCTTAGATAGCCCTCGTCTGCCGAAACGGAACTGAATGCAGAAATTGTTAAATCAAAACCTAGGCACTCTAGATTTAATCCGTTTTCATATACCTTGGGCACCAACGGTTCATCTGCACCATGATATATATAAAGAACTGCCTCTCTCAGCATCATATCTTTTTCTCACTTCATGATGCATCAGAGGCAGTGGATAATGTTCCATTTCTCGTCTAGCTCTATTCTCATCGTCCATCGTATAGTCTTGCCTGGACTAGAGGACATCCCCTGTGCCCATCTCGATTGAATGCCAGAGCCTTGTCCCTCTCTGTGACATCCGTCACTTATATATACTCAAGTCCCAGGGCGTATATCTTCACTATGCATTATCAACAGCAACCATAACGCCGTTCCTATACTTTCCACCATGGACCATTATCCAATTACATGTCCATTTTCCTTTCTTCAACCCGCCTAATCTTGGGACGCGTTCTACGCAATCCTGAGCTTGCCGACTAATCCAAGGCGAAAACAAGGACCGCAGCAAATGGCTTGTCCAGCACCAAAACTGGCAATCAAGGGGTATAAAGCGTGTCTCCGACTGCAAAAGACAAAACCCGCATTTCAGCAATAAACTGCAAGGTTATCACGAAAAGTCATCAGGTCTTCCGGGTCTGGCCAAGTCACCCACCCGCTGAACCAGCTCCTTGGACTCATGTGCCAACCCAAATGCAATAGGTGGCAATGTCTGCACCCACATGCGCCACTCGTGAGAGGCGGTATCCATGCCAATGTTGGCCATGTCTTGGCCTTGGTCAGCAGATTCCAGCAGCCGTGCTCTGCTTTGGGCCAGCTGATTTGCCATTTCACCGAAACCGTAGGCCTGTGTCTCCGAGATGATGTCGCTGACAATGGCATTGATGGACCCAATTTCGACAGTAATCTGTCTCATCTCAGCATTGCCACGGATAGTGTTTACAAGCTGTTGAATATCGGCCGATAGGAGTGCGTTCTGATCCTCAAGGTAGATCTAGATGGTATGTTAGTACTGCTGTTAAAGACCAGAGGATCTTGGGGAAACTGACTTTGAGGTCTTCGGCAGCTCGGGGATCCTGCTGGTGCGTTCCGTGTCCGTTGACTTGGTTATTATTCGCATTAGGATACCCGAGCCCGATTGGCACCGCACTCGCCTTGGACATGGATCTTCCATGAGAGTATGGGTCAGCAGACTGGCGAGGGGAGCCTCTAGGGCTGTATGTCGATGAGTCAACGCTGTCTCGCATGCCGCCTAGGCCCTGGAAGGGCGGTGGAGGAGGAAGCTTGCCCTGAGCGGCAGAGGAATGGTCCATAGCCACAGGCGAGAAGAGTCCGCTAGAGTCTGCAGGCGTTGCAGTTCCATCTTCGTCATCCAATTCCTCGGCAGGAGTCGTCCGAATCTTGACCAGGCGCAGCAGGTCGACGATGGCAGCAGCTAAGTGCGATGCTGCTGTGTCAAGCAGGGAAACGGGAGACATGCCGGCGCTGGAAGCAAAGTTCTTGGAGGCTGTGATAAGGCTGTTTGCGGTAGATGACACCTTGGACCTGATCTTGGCCTGCTGCTGAGCAAAGTCTTCATCGTCGTTCTGAGGTACCTCAATATCCTTGGTAATGCGACGGACACTGACCACTACTAGCTTCATGGCGTCAATCACTTTATCCGGATCATCAGTTCGTGCCTTTTGTAGGAGTTCATCAATGGCAATTTGGAACTTGGTGACGTGGACATCTTTAACCAGGCCATTGTCGTCAACAAATCCCTTCTCTCGAACGTGTTTCGCCGCATCGTGCTCGATTCCGGGTCCAGCGGAGGAAGCACGCATGTGTCGCAACTGTGTCTTTGTGCTCGCGTATCGATTCTTCCATTCGTGCACTTCGCGCTCGAGCCTCTCGATTATCTTTTCGAGCTCGGCATGTCGTTCATGTGTCGAGCCGCTTTGCTGAGAGAGCAGGCGCATTTCATGGAGAAACTCTTCAGCTTCCTTTCGGACCTCTTCCGTCACTCGCTGCTGTTCCTGAAGCTCATGCCGAAGTTCGTCGTTCTCTCGTTGAAGTTCCGAGTCTGATGCAACAGGCTCGATGTTTCGTGCCGATTCTTGGGCTGACTCCTGTGCTGCAGCCACATCATCCCTAAGCCTCTGTGTCTCAATATCATGATCCTCTCGTACGCGTTGTAATTCTTGTTTCATCGAATCATTCAGGTTTTGCGCCTCGGCCAGCTTGTTCTCGAGGTTGAGTCTAAGATCGCTCCAGTCCTGCTTCTCCTGGTCGATAGCAGTAGCTCGCGCACGCTCTTGATCCAAAGCACTGTTCATCTCGTCCTCCTTCTTTTTCATGGCATCTTCCATACTGTCTAGTCTCTCACGCAATTCTCGTACCTGATTTTGGTAGTCTTCGATGAGCTTCTTGTCGGTCTGCGTCCTATTAGCACTCAATTGGTCTTCAGCGGTCGTCAAAGCACTCACTTCCGAGGTCACGCCGCTCCCGGCACTCCGTTTACTCTCTCGTTTGCTCGTGTCCTGTTCTGCATATCCGTCGCCATCGTCGTCTTCTTCAAGCATTGTGCTTTTGTTTGGAACAATCGTATTGTTCTGGTTGAGCTGCTTTGGAGTCGGGCGTCCGTAATCGCCATTAGGACCACCTGGTGATGGTGGTACTCCGTAAGCATCTGTCGGTCCAGGACCTCTCATCGACGGCGCTTCAGAGGGCCTCCTCACACGGCTTTGACCTCTAGGGGGAAAGCCGTTACCGTTGATCGGTGTGCCTGGTGGGCCCCGCATTGACATGGAACTTCCTGCGCGAGGAGGCATATCGCGAAGAGACATGTCAGATCCAACAAAGTGAGGGAATCTGCGCTCGAGTTCGTGGTAAACGTCGGCGGCCAGGTCTCGGAACCGCGGTGGGCCAAGGGATGAGAGTCGCTGGCGAGCTTGGTTTCGCTTGGGGTGGAAGGTCTTTTCAGGAAGTAGAAAGGTGGGAGGACCATTGGGAGTATTTGGGGGTACCCTAGCGCCGGCCTGACGACGCAACAACTCGTCAAATACGTCGGTACTGAGCTCGTAGAACTGGACAGAAGAAAGACGTAGCAGCTTGTCACGGGCCTTGTTGGGTTGCTGTTTGTGATTGGGATCGCGAGTGTTTAGAAAGGTGCGCAAGGCGACGTAGTGCTCGCTGAGGACGGCCTCATCGAGCTCGCCGCCGCGGATGCTGTCGCGGCCACTTTCGCTACGAGCGTAAAGCTGAGTGCCATTGCTGGAGCGGGCAATCGAGGCGGGAGGCGAGGGCCCTCCAGTACTCCTAGGCCCAGGCCCTGGGCCAGGTCCAGGTCCGTTCATAGGAGCATTGGGGAAGCCGTTCATGCTCATATTGCCGGTGCTGTTGGAGCCGCCAGAGTTCGGGGGCGAGGCGAGGTTGGAGCGGCCGTTGGGATAGCGGCCGTCGTCGGGGCCTTGGTACTTGGAAACCGAGAATTCGCTACCGCCTAGAGAGATTGGGGACAGCGGCGCATTGCGTCCCAGGCTGATGCTCATGGTAGTAAGAGAAAAGACGGAGATGCGAGGTCGAAATGTCGCTGGAAGAAGATGGAGCAGCACCAGCCGCCTGTCTCATAGGGACGCCACACGGGGGACGGAGACGAAATGAATGCAGGTGGTGGTCCTATTCTGGGCCGGGCTTGGAATCGACAAGCCAGGTTCCCCCACAAGTTTGGCGTCTTTCAGGGGCGACAGAAGCGCCAAGCTTCAGCGGGTGGCCGAAAGCGACGTAGACGAGACGATCTGAGTGTGGCTCAGCGACGGTGAGGAATGATGATGATGATGAGTGATGGTGATGTTTGGTAGAAGTGGGTGTAAGTAGTAGGTAGGCAAGTAAGATACGGTGAGTTGAGAGAAAGGAAAGGTAGGCAGGTGCAGGGAAGCAAGGTTTCGGGGCTACTGAGTCGTGCTTATCCTGCCAATGATACCTACCTATGCAATGTAACAAACAAGGAAGAAAAAGAGCAGAGCAGAGCAGAGTAGCAAGGCAAGGCAAGGCAAGAGACAAAGCAGAAGCAACCCATCAAATTCGAAGAAAAGGCCCAGTCCGAGTTCATCCAAAAGGGGTTGAAGTTCAAATTTAGACTAAATCGGGGGTTTTGGGGGGGTGCCATTCCCTGGCTCCACCACCAACTCAAGTCAACTTGACTTATTCACTTGACTTGACTTGAACTTGATTAACCTGACTTTGACTTGTTCTAGAAATGCTAGTGTAACGTACTGTGCCATCGAGCCCAGGTCCCTCAAGTTTTTGGTGCAAGCTAGGGCGGACAAGCGGATCTAATTACAGATATAGCACTGTGGATAGGTACCTACCTAGCAGTGAGATCTTGTTAGTGAATAGGAAATGAGTCTCGGTTCTTGTCCTCTGGGGCGAGAATCCTAGGTAGGTAAGTCGGTACCTGGGTAATGGATGATTATGGGCCGCGTCTCCCCCTGGCTAGTAGTTATTATCCTAGACAGATTGTAATTTCAAGAATCCACAGGGACTGAGCAAGGCATGCATGTATGTATGTGTGTATGTACGGATATGTATAGGGAGTAATGTACATAGACACCTAGATGTCAGATCATGTATCCGTACAAGATGTAGCTTGTTCGATACCTACCTACCTAGGTACCTATCCATATTGAATTAGCTTCTGCTTGTGCTCCATGATTACCGCTGAGTTTGTAGCGAGTGATATCTCCCCATGCAAGGAACATTAATTAACCTACCATATTATCAAGTTGTGCACCTAACCAATCTCGATGCAGGCTTCTACCCACCACTATGCCACTCATGGAACGCACTGTGCTGTGCATCCTTCAACTGCCCAGGGTTCTCTACCCCTGAAGCCAGCAACGCGCACCGCCTTTGTGAGCTCTGATTCGACGCTTTATCCCAGTTGGTGCCTCAAAGCTTAGCGGGCTGCCGAGCGAGGCGCTGGGGGATGGGCCCCTGGCACGCGGTTCCTGTCTAAGGAGGGAGCCACAGCCAGGGGTTTAATGTCAGCATTGCTGCTTTAAGATGGGTATATACATAATCTGTACATATGTACAGGATCATGACATGACAGAACATGGTATACGTTGACGAATGCTTTGACGCCATCTATTTTTGCTTTCCTGTAACTCGATTCTATCCTGAAACATTCCCACTCAATATATTGTATTCACACCTAGCATACCGTCTCGTATCTCCATTCCTATCCTCCGTCGCCAAGAAACCTTAACCACGTCTCCATATCAGATGCCAACCTATCGCCAATCTCGACATCAACAATTCCTTCCTGCCAGCTGACATCAACACAAAGCTCTTTGCCTTTTACGCTGATAGAGCTAATATGGAAGACGGGTGAGGTAAGCTCACAGCTTAGCTGAAAAACAGCCCTCTCAATCTTCCATCCTCGGCTACCTAGTCCCTCAGCGTCTCCATCTAGAGTACCCAGATTAGACACGCCCCAGGCTCCTACTCGCGGCTTCTTCAACTGCTGCTTCTTCTGTGCGCGCCAGTCTTTGACAAAGCCCATCAGACCTAGAGGGTCATTATCCATGCCCCTGTCAAGCTTCTGCTGAATATCTTGCCGGGCTCGTGCCGCTGCTGACCAGACGAGGTCCTCAAGTTTGGCCATGGCTTCGTCTTCCGAGGATGCATCCTTCCTTTTGCTGCGCATCTCTGCCACCAAATTCTCATCAAATGTGTGGTCGCAAAGGGTCATTTCGTTGTCCATGGTCGTGCTGGGAACATGCCAAGGGTATTGCTTAGGATTGGCCGGAACAAAGCGACGAGTGTCCAAAGCAGTGATCGCATACATTGACTTTGCCTCTTCTTTGTAATGCTTCGCACCCTCTGCCAGCTGACATGCGAGAGATGCCAGGGGCAGTGCGTGCAAGAGGCCTGTGATGGTGGTTTTATGCGCTCTGCACTTGTCGACCACTTTCTTCAACGTTGCGTCATTGATTGAAAACGTCCTGAACTCGGTTCGGTATGGCTGCTCCCGGATGGGAGCCCAGTTCACTTGTGTGGAATCGTTCCATACGAGAGATGGAGGCCTGAGTTGTTTCCAAACAGTCGAAAGGGCATATCCCAGTGAGATGGGGATCTTGATGAGCTTCTCTGGAGGCGGAGGGAACCTGTCAGCAACACCCTCAAGCTGAAGCACATTTCTTCTGAGGTTGGGAAGTTCCTGGTTGATTTTGGGATTGTTGAGATTGTGCAGTAAGCTTTGATGTAGTACTTTGCCTGCTACGCCATCAAAGTGGGTGTGGTTCCAGCAAAAGATTACATCTAGCCAATGGAAGGTCCCTTCTCGTTGTAACATAGAAACCCTCCATCCAGGCTTGGTTTCAACATCTACAAACCAAGTATCAAGCTGGTTCCTGATTGCATCCCTCAGGTAAGCATCGTAGCTAAGCGAGGCCTTGACCTCTTGCCAACTAATGTGCTTGCCAAGATCAATACTGTCGAGTTCAATCCACGATGGCAAAGCAGAGTCTTCGTTCAGAATTCCTACTTGTAATATGGGGTGATCAAGAACTGTGAGTGCCATGGCCCGATGGAAGGCATCCTGAACAGCCACGAATGGACCTTCAGACAGACGATCTGGAAGACTATAGCGGCAGACCACAGCAGTACCACAACTGTGACGCAGCGTATGCAGGGCCGAATGGTACAATTCCCTGGAGCGGATATTTTGTCAGTACGAAGTCTTATGATGAAGTTGCTCGATGTCTTACAAGTTGCTCATTGGTCGAATGATCTTGGACTGTTTAAAGGGCGCCATTTGACAGTTAGATGCCAATGCACTTTACAGAAGAACAAGAGCCTCATAGGAACTACGAGTATCATGAACATGAACATGATATTGAGGGTATATTCGTCGAATTTATCTATCAAGCTGACGGCCCGGGCTCCGCGGCATGCCGTGTCAGCATTCCGCGGATACATGAACGAGAACCATGCTTGGAGGCAGCAGCGTGAGGATTCGTCTTTTGGCTTTGTGGGTCTTGCCAGATTATGATGTTGAGTTCATATCATTATATTTTATCAAGAATCAAAAGTAACGAGTGTCTTCGTGGAAGCGGTCCATATGGTTAGCATGGATAGATGAAAGTAACGAAGAGCACAGAGTAAATTGGCAACTACCCGATTTATACATCCATACTAACATTGTTCAGTAGCAGGCATGGCACCAAGGATCCTTAAGACTTTGCTCTTATACCGAACTGATGTCCATATGTACTCAGTACTTGAGACCATAGGTAGTTAGTTTGTAGCAGCGCTGACACTAAACCCCTTTGACAAGTGTCAATTCACTTAACAAAGCTTGTGGCGTCCAGGCTAAATTACAGTCCCGTGGAGGTCCTCATTGCTCATTTGTCCCTCATCATTACGCGGCTTCTCATCACAGGTCGTCGACCTTTTCGACTGGCTGCCTCTTAACTAACGTTAGTTTGGTGCCCCTGAATAACCGCCCGCTCAGAGCGTCTGATGGACATGAAGATCTCAATGTGGCTGCAAGTCAGCCACCGACACTAGACCCCAGGAAATGCAAGACATGTTACTCAGATCGTCAGGTCCTAGTCTACTGACTTTCTGATTGGCGAGGCTGATTAAGCTCAAAGGAAGTTGAGACATTGTCAGCACACCACCGGAAGCCAACTGGAGACGAGAATGAATCGCAAAAAGGCAAGGATACGATGCTCTTACAGGATGGATGATCTCAAGTATGATCTACGATACAATCCGAAACTTGAAACTTGGGCCAAGAAAATCGAAACGAATCTTGATTAGAACCTCCTGAAACAAGCACTGCATAGATAGCCTGGAAAATTATTGTGATAGAATATAGTCTGGTTTTGATCGACACTTTCGAGTTTTCTATGGGAGAGACATGCGCGTCTGATACACTGTGAGGGTCCTTTAAGAGGCGGTGACATGATCTGCTTAACCACGAAGCTGCTTCGGGGATAGTAGCGGAGTGGCCGGTAACAACATTTCTGGTGGATCATCTTTGTGCTGCTATTCACAGCTTCAGCTGCACATGGGTTGATTGTGATAATCGCAAGTTGTGGAGGGTTGTGCCCCAGATTCGTGTTGATAAACAAGAATCTAAGAAACGACCTGGACTATTTGTACGGCCTCCAATATATGATCGCATACTTTTCGAGTAAAAATGCTGCATCATGCTGGTCATGATATGCCCCGGAGCTCCCACCTGACCAGGCCTAGGAATCTACGATTGGAAATAAAACAACCTGCATCATCCTCGTCTCGAACTGTTCTCTAAGTGTCCGGCGTAAGAAACAATGCAGCTGCCAAGAGCATGTGCAAACTCAATAGGTAAAATAGCGATATTTGTTCATCGCTCACCGAGTTGCTGAAATCACATCATCTAAGTTCTCCTCATATGGTAACGTTGATGTGGCGTCGCTAATGGTCACGGCCAAGCTTTTTGACGCAGATCAAAACCAAGCCAGAGTCCAAGTTGCTGGCAGGTTGGGCCATCTTTCCTGCCACGCGGCGAGAATGTCGGGCACTCTCTCATCAAAGGTAGCTCTACTTGCTGCAGAACCGTTATCAAAGGCAGAAGCGCCAATGGCGTCACGTTCTTCTCGAGCTGCCGCGTTGAGTGAATTAGCGAGATCCAAGATGCCTTGCCCACCAACGGCGGCTTCTTCGTGGTTGTCTTTGATCTCGACATTAATAACATGAACAGGTCGGTTGAGCGGAGAGCCTCTATTCAAGAGGTCATCAATCACAGCATCCCAGCACCGTTCTTCGCAGGTGATGACGACGTCAACCAGGCCAGCCTCAGTGCCTTCGCTGCCACGGTCCTTGGCGTGCTGCAAGCGAGGCACGCCAACCTGCCAATCTTGCCAGCGTTCTGGCCCCCATTTGACACCGCGGTTTCGATTCAACATGTTCAAGATACCATTGTTCTTGTACAACCGGGAGTCTTTGGATTCAAGCTCCTTGAACATACTGTCGTAGGAAGTTCTGTTAAACTGATATACGTTGGGTTGAGTAATGGTTGGCCCGGGCAGACGAACGAGAGAGCCAGTGCCGAAAGAGATGACAGGGTAATCTGCTTGCGATAGCCGCAAATGAGCTTCCATAGAGCTGTTGAGGGGCACGTCAGTGATGCTGTCGGCTGCACGAGAGGCAGGCAATCTACTAACCGGTTGTTATTACTGGCACAAACAGTGCAAAACTTGAGTTTATATCCACCATTGCCATCGGACGAGCCATTTTTGCTCTGGGCCGCAGGGCCACCGTTGGCAACCTCCATCTTTTCGAGTCTCTAACCGGGTGAGAAAACGAGGTTGTGGGCGGGCGCAAAGGCGCGTGGCATGCTTTGAAGTCAATGGCACGCGGTACACTGCGAGGCAATTATGTCAGTGCATCTTCGCCAACCTGAAGCAAGTTACAAGAGATAGAGTGTGCAATCCATATTCAGATAAAAAAGCGTATAAGGTGTCTTTTCAACAAAGGAAATTCAGACAGCTCCAATAAATTAAACTCATCATGGAAAGGACAGAAGCAATTACGTCGTTACATACCGAGCTTGAGTCTCAAATTGGCACAGTGATAATCATCTCATCGTTGCCTCACCTACTTTTCTTTAAGCGACGCGACCAGAAGATGTTTGAAGGAAGAGGTTGGTAAATTGTGGTGGTAAAAAGCTCAGCTAGGGCGACGTGACGCTGAGTTCCACAAGTCCGGCTAAAGTCCGGCACTTACTCGATTGCTGAGTCAGCGCATGATATGGACCTTGATACTAGGTAGTAGGTAGGTACCTAGTAGCTCGTGTAGGTCAACGTCTCGTCCTTCAATAACCTACAGTTGTATTTCGTCTAAGAAGTTCTGTTCTATTCTGAGGAAACTAAAGTCTCAGCAGTCATCTATTACTAGCTCTTTGTCAGCTATTTGGATCATTGGACGCAGGAAATTATGAAAGATCTGGATGATAGGCAAACTGAAGGTAAACGTTTGCGGTTAGTTATGTTATTATACTCGAAATCATATTTCTATCTATCTTGTCTAAATATTGAAAATCGCCATTCTCCTGCTCAAATACATGCCCATTCTGAGAGCTGACCAAGGCTCTCCACTGTCGAAATCGATCTAGAGGCGCGATTGGATTTTAAACGCCCGCATAACCTGAAACAAACGACGCTCTGTCAGTGTCCAATCGGCGAGTTGCAATATCAGGCTAACGATGCAAAAGACGCCAGAAATAGAAACCACGCCGGCAACTTGATGGAAAGATATTTTGACCTGCCCAACTCTTCTAGCTGTACAGTATAATAAAATAATAAGAGCATCGATTGGCGTTAAGGACAGAAAACCCTTTATTTGCGGCTGGGTTGGCCTCCGGCAAAAGTTGCACTCTCTCTAGGTCATCAGGCACCAAGGATTTGTATGTACTTCCACTGTCACAAAAGAGAGCATCGAATCTGATGTTGCATCTTTTCTTCTTCACATGTTTTAACCCTGTAGGTCTAATTACACTACACCGGCTTAGCTGGAGCAGCAGAAATTGTCTCGTAGTTACGGGTAGGTAGGTGTGTATCAAAGCCTCGGTCGGCGGGACGAGATTGTGACTGGCACGTCCCGCCTCCAATGAACTTGGATCAATGTTGTAAATACTTGGTAGACAGCGTTTCTAGTGAAAGTATGGATAAAGACAACGAACACAATTTGGGAAAGCCGCGTGTATGTGTATGGCTTATTTACTTTGCCTTGCCTCACTACCTACGTAATGAGCCTCTTTCTGAGCTGCCCCTGTGACATACCCATTGGGTTTTGGAGTATCATCGTCCAGCGCCATGGTGTTGGTAATGAACCAGGAAAAGTTAAGAGCATCATTTTATTGCGACAGCAACGATGCGGTGGCCGGAAATTGCTTCCATCACAGCTTCGGATGGCCCCGGTCGTGCTGCCAGCTTAAATTTAAAGCGCCGTTTGAACAGGGTCGCCAATCCATATCGAGGTTCCAACGGTTGTAGTGGGTATACATACATCGAGTATCTACCTACCTAGGTACCTACCTACTCAGGGGAATCCCATTGAGCACAGGCTCGGTTTCCCTCGAGAGTTGTCCTACGTCTTGATGTAGCGTACGCATGCATGTGCGTATGTTTGCGTATGCGCATGCGCCAACAAAAAGACATGTTTCCGAGAATAAAGACGAGCGAAGCCATGCAAGGATAGAGCCGCCGGGAATGACTAGTGGAAGCTTTGTATTGGCTCTCGTCTTGCATGAATACAAGTGAAGATGCCATGGAATGAGTCCTCTGCTGTTTAGGTACCTACCTCCCTCCCTAGTAGTTGGAGTGCGGCTCCCGTGCTCCAAGCGAAGGCTGTCCATGTCCAGGTAGGTACCCCTCATTTGGGGCTGCCACTGAGATGTTGCCGTCTGACTGCCCATTTATTGTCTCCCGTCCGTTCTCAACCGTTTCATCCCAGCCGACATCATCATCATCATCATCAGGCATCACCTGCAGATCAGCCTGTTGCTAGCATCGTCCTCAGAGCAATTCGAGATGTGCTAGTGCCAAAGAAGCAACAGACGACAGCTGACAGACATAGTGGTATTCATGATCACTCATTGCTGGGTGCCATTGGGTTCCTTAACCCGACTTACAGGCGCTGACTCGCTGGGTCTACTGTCCTCAGCCAGTCGGATTGGTGCGCAAGGCGCTTGCTTCAGTGGTGTGGTGCACTATCTGCTCCACTGGGCTACAACGCTCTCTGCCCTACCCTGCCCGATTGCGGTCCAGCTCCAGCTCCCCAGGTCCAGTTCCAGGAACCAGGTGGTGGATGCCCGTGGATGTGGATGTGGATGTACCAACGGGCGACCTACCTTACCAGGTACAGTACAGTACAGTTACCGTCTCCCCCAGTTCCTCGGTTTTGACGTGGGATTCCATTTCCATTCATGGGCCTCTCACTTCTTTGGCTCTCGTCCATCTTAACCCAACCTTACTCTCATCACACTCTTGGGACCATATCCCAACTTATCCTAACCCCAGGCCCGGCTCTTTTCGTTTACTCGCCTGCGGATCAGGCGCAAAGACCTGACTTTCGGTGGACAGGCAGCTAAAACAAAACATCTCGCCTGTTGGCCTTGTCTGGTCGTCCCGAGCATCGGTCGGCTCCCCCCCTAGGACATTGTTTTCTGTTTCGGTTTCAGTTTCTGCCTCTGTTTCTCTACGCTCCTTCGTACTACTACCACCACCTACCTATCTCTCTCTCTCTCTCCACTTGCAACGGACCTCTTGTGCATCGCAAGCTCATCATTGCCTGACGACTGGTCGTCTCGCATACATTTGCATCTGCATTAGGGCTTGGCTTAACGTTTACTATTATACCTGAACTGGCTGGCACTCGACTGGAGCCCACCTAAACGTCCAGTTGTCCGACTCCCAACCCTTCTCACGCCTTAGCGCTACGGCTGACTTGACGTCCGCCTCCTCGGCAGCTCTACTTTCGAGAATCGACCACGGAGCCGCGAAACTAGAGATAGATTCTTCTGTAGCAAGGATCGCCCTCGTTTAATACTTTCGACCACTTGAGCCTCGGCGTGGGCACCCGATCCCCTCTCAACGCACGTCGTGGTTCTTCTCCGTCGGTCTTAGTCCAGCCCCGCGAGAACTTCAGAACTTCGTTGCACGCCCAACCTTTGACGGTTGCGCGGCCGTGTGCGCCAGATCGCACGACTGTCGCTTGACTTAGTCTTGCAAGGCATGTCGATGACTACAGTGATGTCGACAGCTTCTTCTCCAGCGACCTCTCCTTCAGCAGCCACAACATCTTCGCCGAATCCCAATCACCCCGCGCTGCCACCTTTGATCACCTCTCCACCATCGCGACGAAGCATCCCATCGCGCCCAATGTCGCACGTCTCTAAAAGCCGACTCTCCCAATACTCGACCAATTCTATACCCTCGAGATCCCGTCCGACCTCTCATCTTTTCCCAATGTACCCCTCGACTCTCCCATATACTCAAGTGAGGGACTTTGCGTACCCTGTCACCAATCCTTTGCATTATGGCCCACCCCCCGAACCTTCGGGTCCGCCTTCGGGCATGACAACACCCGCGAGCGAGCATCGCAGGTTGTCGGACCCTCCGGTCTCGTGGGAGACGAGAATGCCTTGGGAATCATGGGGCACAGATGGGTTCAATCGCGGCCATGACCTTGCCCCCATCCAGTTCGGCGACGGCCCCCCGTACAGCGAGGACGAGGATTTGCAGAGCCCTGTTGTGGCTACACGCCATCGTAAACACAAATCAACTTCGGCTGCAACAGCGTTGAGGGGAAGGACAGGCCGTGATATTGATATGCATTCGTCCAACTATGATCATGAGCGGGGTTATTACATGGGTACAAGTGGGGATGGCAGTGAAAGTTATTATATTCACAACGGCGGCGAGGGAAACGGGCCCGGCGGAGAATTTGTTACCTATCCGCCGGACCAGGCACGACACAGCCGGGCATATCATATTGCTCAAGAACCCCGACCTGCCGAGGGCGGTGAGTATTACCAACCCGAGTCCGACAGCTCCCCATCGTCCCCAGGTTACGATAACGAGGATCAGTCTCGCTATTCACGGGATTATCAGTTTACTATCACATCGCCGGACGAGGAATTCCATGGCAAGGCTGTTGCCTTGTTCGACTTCGAGCGGGAAAACGAAAACGAACTACCCCTAGTTGAAGGTCAAATCATCTGGGTTTCGTACCGACACGGACAAGGCTGGCTGGTAGCCGAAGACCCCAAGACGCAGGAGAGCGGCCTGGTGCCCGAGGAGTATGTCCGGCTACTCCGCGATATCGAGGGGGGAATGAATAGCTTGACTGGTCATCTCGCAGAGGGATCTGGCTCCCCAAACGATGTGGGCACGCCGACCCAAGCGGAGCATAGCGGTCAATATGGCCACACTCCATCTTCCAGCAATGCGACTAACGGGTACCATCAGCCAATCGTGTCGATGTTCTCGACTTCGAGCAAAGACCTTGACCCGTATCCCACTCAGCAACTGGGGCTTCACTCCGGACAAGCGCCTCCTCAAGTGGTACACTACCATGGGCAGCGAGGAGGAAGTCAGGCAAACACCCCGACGATTACTCACCCCCAGGAAATCGAGATATTGAGGAGAGAGAGCCACGACGATGGGAGGAAAAGGGACTCGAATATGACGCCGGTGCAAGCCACACTACCGACAGAGTTGGTTGAGCCAGGGGGTGGTGAAGCAACGGAAGGGAAGAGGTGATGTGGCGATTGAATAATAACGAATTGCATGCCATGCTTGAAAAGACGCTCACGATTCCATGTATTCTGACGGAGCGGCGAATATACCAATAATACCACAACAAACCTTCCTAATCAACGTTTGATTGGTGATTTGTCAACATAGAGACGCTTGACATTCTTGAACAAAAACCAAGGATCTAAGGGGAAGAATCGCGAGACACATCCGCGAACATTGGCATATCAATGAGGGGTATAGGGAGGACAGCAGCAGACGCTGGCTATTGGTGCTGCCAATTATGTCGAGATTGGGGCAATCATAGATGGAGAATGTGTCTGGATCAGAGCAGTTTGACGAGCAGCTTAAGTAGAAAGCAGCGCCTTTCAAATAGCGAAGAGTCTGCAGATGAGAATCTCGTGACTGCCGGACAAACTTCGATAATAAAACGTGCCATGAGCATATACAAAAAAGAATCTCAATGGCAAACCAAACCCATCTTTCCCTCTTGTTAACCTGGAACTGTCAATGGTCTTTTGTGATTGTCCTTGTTGGCGTCTTCGTCCACATGCTATCAGCACATCTCAAAAAGAAATGTTATGTTTGGGGGGGGGGCTAGAATCTCATCTTTCAGATACACCTTTACGCCGATGGTTTCAATGGCTCTGTAATTACCATGGCAGGCAAAGAAATCGAGGCATACTGGGATTGGTTTCTATCGCCATCAAAGTCACCTTCAGCTTTGTCGTCGAACAGACAGCATGTTGGCACGCAATGTAATCACATATACAAACAGAAAATAGAGGGTATATCTTAAAACGATGATATTAACATTCAGATAAATAAAAAGAGGTTGTTCAATCATCTATATCCTGATTTGATCGCTGCTCATCTATAATTCTTGCTCGAGTGGTATGTATTTAAGTGGCAGGCTAATGATTCACTGTCAAAAAGGACTCTCAGCTTATGATCCCCCAATGCAGATTATCGCCTGGTTAAGGTATTCAATTTTTCCAGGCCCCAGGAGTACCATGCGAAGCGATCTGCTGTTATTCTCTTCTGGAATTTATTCCTAACTCTACATCTCACTGATATCACAGGCTTCAATCGTGACTATTCAATCTACTACCAACAGACTCAAGAAGAGCATCACTAAACATCTACAGCCAATATCTTTTGCTTCATCTCATGGAAGTGCTTCCAACACCGTTTTAAATAATGGAGGAGCTCTCCCAGGAGTGTCGCGCCCATATCGCGTCCTTTCTAGGGAAATCCGCACTGAACACCCTCGTTCTAGTCTCCAAGCAGTACCACATCTGGTTCACCGAGAGTAACTTGAGCAGAGTCCGATTTCAGAACCGGAAACCCTATCTTTCCAGGGACCTGGAGTCATTTCTTGCTAATAAGAACGAGAAGCTCGTCAGGGAGAAGCACCAAGCTATCAGGTGGGTTTCTCCACGTATGGAATATGGCCACACACACACACATATATATACTGACTCTGCTCTTTAGGGCTGCTACTATTATCTCAATGCATAATAGTGGCACTATAAGCGATGCACTTACCAAGCTGATTGTCGATGCCCTTTCGCAAATGACTGGACTTCGAGAGCTTACTCTTACCATCCGAACCCTTTCCGCTAAACAAGTACACGAGTTCATCACGCGATTGAAGGCGACACAGAAGTGGGCTAGAGTCAAGAGTCTCAAGGTGAACTGGCCGACGGACGTTGTACTTGCTGCATTCAGCCATTGCGATGCCGTGGTTCTGGAAGCGGTACATTTCTACTCATGGGTTGATTCCCCCGAGTATTCCGCACTGAAAGCCATGTGCTCTACCCAACGATCAGTCCAGCTCACGTACTATCTCCAACACTCACTCCAGAGGCTCTGTCTCTCCTACCGACCCACTCGACATTCTTCGGTGGTTGATCGCCTAGAAGCTAAACTGGAGGGAATGCTTGAAGTCACTAGGGATTTCCCACGTCTCCAATGGCTCTTTATCCTTGAGGGGCCTAGACGAGACACTAAGACGTGTTTCGAGACCAAAAAGGATCATGATCGCTTTGTAAGTAGCCAGTTCCAAATACCACCATCCGGCTGGGCATAGTCCTTGGGTCACCCACTGTTACTATATGAAATACCAAGCTAATCTTTCTAAACCAGGAGGACATTGTTACCCAGATATGCGATTGCTTGGCAGTTTCCTGCATCTCACGCTTTGCCTTGTCTATCCCACGTAGCCGTCTTGGCCGATGGTTCATTTACCAAGACTTGGGCAATCCGATCGAAGAAGGATGTAAAGGAGACCCAACGGGCGTGGAGCTTCACGCCTAGTATGCCAGTTTAGTCCGCCGCATTGGATCTTCCAGTCCTCGCATCAGTACAGTATATATTTCTACTGAATCTGATCGATGCTATATCGGTACCAGCTCTTCAGGGGAGACTATGAATGTTGAGTACGATGAGGTCAGGAAAGGTCGGTACCCTGAGTTTCCTTGCCCCCTTTTCTGAGGTATTTTGTGGTCATGGGATGTCATTCAGCGGAATCTGGTGGTGTTACTTACCTCTTGCTGATTTCTATCCTGCCTTATTCGCTATTTACTATTTGCAGCAAGACTATGTATTATATATACCTAGGTAGTCTTGAGATGTTAAGGAAGCCAGCCACTGACCAAGGTTTGCGGGGCATAGAATATCATGGCTGCTGCTCTTCATTAAAGCCAAGCGCACAACTCTTCCTATCCCGTATCGATATCTTGGACAAGCTTTGATATACAATGACAATGACCGAGGAGCAGCACAATACACAACATGATGCAAAAAGAAAATATTGATGAGACTGGGACTCGAACCCAGGAGGATTGCTCCATCAGGAATCTTAGGTTGTTAAGGTGACCTTAACCTGACGCCATAACCAACTCGGCCATCTCACCACAGGATCTCGGAGACCCGCTTGTTGGGGATGCTTCACTAGCCAATCCATAACCGTCGGCTTTGGAATTGGGTCTGCAACAAAGGATACCGCTCTCTAGTCACGAAGCTGAAAGTAATGTCATCCTTTGGTCTACACACACCAGAACCTCTCCATGAATAGCAAATAGTGTCTTGCTTAATTATCAACAACTGTCTACCATAGAGCAAAACGCCTTTCCCTGTAAAAACAACATAGTATATTCTACACCCCCCTCCCTCATGCCGACTTTTTCGCTCTCTTGGTCTTCTTTTTCTTTTCGCCGAATGCCTCCTCATACACCTCAGCCGCTGTCTGGCCGACCTTCCTCTTCTGTTTGGCCGACTTTACACTGACGACGGGGTTTGACTTGCCCTGCTTCGCTGCGTTCATAACTTGCTTTTCCGCCTCTTCCCAGGCGGGAGTGTCGCCTTCGATTTCATATCTTTGATTCGTCAGTCAGGTTTATCATAGTGAGTCGGGCTCAGAACGTACTGGTCAAGGGGCAAAGAATCAATAAGCTCTCTTTGCTTCTTCTTGAGCTCCCTTATAGCCTCGTCACCACCCTCCTCAAGCTCCTCGTCGAGGGTGGTAGTCAGAGGCACATACTTCTCATCCACAAGTTCATCGTCGTGAACACCACTGGCATTCTCACGGGTCACGCCCAGACGCTCGGCCTTGGGAATCTCTGCGCCCACAGCGTCGGAGACAAGAGTGGCAAAGTGTCCAGTCACCTTGCGCAGAATCTTAATGAACATGGCAAGGAGCTGAGGCGTAGGTAGAGAAAGATCCTGTGAGATAACCTCAACATCCTTATGCTGCAGGCCGATAGCGAGCAGAATGGCTTGCTGGACGCCTGTCAGAGAAACGTCGGACTTGAGACGTCCTGTAAAGTAGAGGTTGGCAATGACAGGGACGAGGTCAAGGACAACATGGTAGTCGAGCATATTGTTGGCATACGATTCGAGTCGCTTCAGATCGAAAGGAGTCATGTATCGGTCAAGTTCCCCCTTGGTCAGGGGCTGAACCTCAGTCGAGTCAAGTTTGGCGCCAGCACTGGCAGACTCGTCGATGCTGCACGCAGTGACAGGAGAGAATGTGCGGAATTGATATGAAAGCAAAGACAGGAAGCGCTTCTGGAAGTCGCGCGAGAAAGCACCAAGCCAGCTTCGGTCATCGCTGTTCTCAAGCGGCCGCAGCATAACACAAGTGTGCTCTCCGGTAAGATCGTTTGCAGTCTGTCGTAGGTAAACAGGCGAAAAGGACGCTCGTTTCCAGAACTTGTGAAGAGGGGGCGTCAAGCCGTAGCTCACGCCCACGTAGTCAAGTCGTTCGGCCTTCTTCTCCGAGAGCTTAGAGAACAGAGGCGGCATCTTATTGATATCTCGCACCTTGATGTCGTCGTCGAGCAAAGACGCATTGGCCAACTCGGCATCAGTAACCCGCGTCACTCTCTCCTCCATAATCTGGTCCTCATCCTCAGACAAGTTCGCAAAGCGGCCCTCGTAGTAATCAACGAGCAGCTCCAAAGCCTTGGTACCGTAACCCATGGAGACATACTCGGGATTTGTGGCAATGCGAACAACTCGAGCACCAGAAAGAGAAGCAAAGTCCTCGTCCTGGAATTGCTGGCTGACTAGCCAGGGGATGAGATCGCCGTTGGGTCGCTGTCCTCGGCTCAAACTGTTGAGAACGCTCTGCCTGCTGATCTTTCCTTCTAGCGAAACTTGAATGACACACAGAGGCTCTGGTAGTCTTGCGCTGTCTTCAGAAACAGGGGGGACGAGGACAAAGAGCTCATGGGCGGGTGCATCGCTCATGAGCTGGAGGTCATCTGGTGAGTTCTTGTAGTGACTGGCAACGTACAGTGCAACCATCTGCTGCAGGAACTTTTCGGACACAGGGTGGAAAGAAAATAGGGTATCTCGGTTAACGTTTAGGAGCTGGCATTGTGTCGGATCGGGGCATCCGTTTATGCTCGACTTGGTCTTGGGCAGAGTCGCGTCGAGGCAAAGCACGGAGTTGAGCCACTTCTCAACAGAATCTCCCTGGGCATATCGAATAGGCTCTGACAATGTGATTTCTCGCAGCTTCCGCCCGGCTTGGAACTCCTCAGTCTTCGATGCCTTTCCAGTTGATCGGTCTGCAATCTCCATGCCCTCGCCAGCGGTCGAAGCAGTGCGCGATTGATCTCTTAGCTGCTTGATGAGCTTCAGAGAAAGAGATCGACCCGTACCCTCGTAACCGTTGATGGTGGAGGCCATGAACACCAGGTAAGGCCCCATCAGCTTCCTTACAAGAGGCAAAGGAATAGCAGCCGCCTCATCAATAACCACCAACTCGGCCTGTCCTAGAACGTGGGCATCCTGAGGTCGGATGTACTGAATTGTCTGTCGGTGTTGTCGGTGAATGTTGACTCGTACGATGGCCTTGTTGAAATCAGGGTTGGTGCTCTGGATGATGGAGTAATCGGCATGGTCAGCGTAGCCTAGTTCATCGAACCCCTTGAAAACAAACTCAAACAGAGTCTTCAAGTTCTCGGGCGAAGGAGATGTGATAAAGATGTTGCTGTATCCATAGGCGACAGCAGCCGCAACAGCAACACCCATGGCCGCAGATTTTCCTCGACCTCGTGCAGCAGTCAGAGTAACTGTGCTTCGCAGAGTCTTCTCGGCGATAGCATCGGTAAACGTCAGGAGGGCCTTGGCTTGGTCGAGAGTCTTGGCGAGGGAAATGAGAGATCCTACAGGCTGCCGGCCTTCGTTTTGCTCCTTGACAGCCTCAAGCTCAATTTGCGATTCAGTTTTGGCGTTGTCGAGGTCGGGAGGAGGCAGCTTCTTGACGCCCTTGCCACCGGAGATAGGCAACACGTTCATCTCATCATCAATAACCAAGCAAGAATTGCAGCTACCTAATGAAAGGATAAAGCGTTCGTTGAATCGTGCAACCACGTCGTCGTGGGCCTCTGTCCTGTATCGCGAGTGAACATCCATAGACAAGCTGTAGAGCTGCTTCAAACTGTTCATGCCCTTGAGTAGCAGAACCACCAATCCACCACCCTCAACAGTCTCGATCGTTCGCGCAAGAATGTTGGGTGTGATGGCCTCGAAGTCCTGAAGAATACACATGCCGAATGTCTGACCGAGGATCTTGTCGGTCTCCTTGTAGTAGGTATATCGGATATTGTGTAGTGACACAAACAGCTCGAAGGGGTCTTCGGTGTTGGCTTCTCGAATTCCTCGCTTGATCTCCTTCTTGATCTTTTGCTCGCGCTTCTTTCGGTGGCTGAAAACCTGGGTTAGCTGTGTCGCATAGGAACAAGATCGAGTGAAACACACCTGGTAAAGCCCAGAAGCTTATTCTTGTAAGCCCAAAGAACAGATTTGTTCTGCTTGATGTCGAACTGAGACATGATGTAATGCAAGCGCACAATCACATCCTTTGACCTGTCCCCAACAACAACGAAGAAGCTTCTCTTCTTCTCCTGCAGGCCATTTTGAATAAGCGCGGGAATGCGCGAGTCACTATATCGTGTCTGTTAGCTTGAGAAGTCTATAGTTAGTAATTAATACACTTACACGGCCTTGCGCTGCATCTTTTCAGATTTTTATACGGGCCAATTGCTCTGAAAATGTGCTGGCGCAAAAGCGATATCGTACTTGAGGTGGGACCTGGCTCAAAAATCCAAAAATTTTGGCGGTCGACAACTTTCTGCCGGGCGGTCAAGCAGGATACAAAAGTGGGGGTCATACCGAACTTGGCTTTATCTTCACCGAGCCTCTCGATGCTCCTGAATGTGGTGGCGACCTTCGGTGAAGCTTTTTACAGTTCGTTCTAAACCGCAACGTGCAAGTGACTGCTGACTTTGGTTTGTTGGATCAATAAAATAGCACAAAACGCTTAAAGGCTCACTATTACTTCTTAGCCTACTCATATGGTGACAATTTCTCAGTCAGACGGCTAAAATATAACCAAGACGATGAGACATAGTCACTAATAGCACATGGGGGCATAACTTGAGGATCGGTATGTTAATTGTACAGCTAGTTATACATGATTCGCTTGTGAGACCAGAGTCATGATAGGAAACAGCTCAGCTCATTGGAAATGATGATTGTTACCTGCGCAAGTCTATGGAAAGATGAAAGTTTCAGCCTCAGAGCGCAATGTCACAGTCCAAACTTGACAAAGCCATCACCTCCCATGCCCAGACACCAAGAGCGAAAAAAAAAGTCCTTCGAATGCCTGTGTCGTATGCGATAGAGATAACCCCAGAAATAGGAAAATCGAAAGACGAGGTATTATGTACACATGTCTAAGTTCGATCCAACTTGCGGCGTAGGACTCGCGTCCTCTTCATCAGCTTCTTGTACTTCTTCTTCTTCATCTTGAGCTTTCGTTGCCGCTTCACGCTGATGGCATGCATGTCTCGGCGGCCCTGTGCCTCATCGAACTTGAGTTGGCGAAGAGCCAGACGTTCGAGGAAGCTCCGTGGCTGTGTGTCCTGCATGATTTGGGGGCTGTGGGCCATGATGCGAATTTGGCCATCGGGATCGGTCGACTCTTCGATGGTGAAAAGAGCCTTGTATACGCGATGTTGGGGAACATCCTCCGCAGCCTCGGCTTCCGCAACAGCGCCGTCCGTCTCACCAGCAGCCTGGGGTTGAGGCAGAGGAGGGGGTCGGAAGGGCAGAAATTCGCCAGACATGGTGTCGATCTGGAGGTACATGCTTGACTCGGTACCATCTGGGTTCTTGATATCAACCTTTTGCACCGCTCCTTGCCCCTCCTGCCCACCAATGGTCATCTGAGCCATGGGGCCTTCCAGCTGGTCGATAGTTTCAGAGAGAGTAGACATGGTTTCGGACATCTTGTTATTCCTGGTTCGAGCAGCAAAGATGGAGGCAAAGTGCTCATCGGTCACGGCTCGAGGCATGGTCTGAGTAACCGAGATGGGCCTGTGCAGTGAGAAGAAACTTGATAGACCGAGAGCTAGCACAGTTAGCAACAAGGAATCTTTGGATACTGGAAAAAATCAAACGCCTACCTTCTTGTGACATGTGGTGCGTGTTGGGAACGCTGGGCAGCTTCTTCATGGAAGCCGCTCGTTCGGAGGCATCTTTGTTGCTCTTGCGCTTCTTCTTCTCACTCCCAGATTTAGGCGTTGTCGTTGAAGTAGCCACTGATTGACCGGCCGAGATTTCGCTAGCGCCGTTATCGGATTTCGAGGGCTTTGAGGAAGAGCATCGTCGCTGGTGATTGTGAAGAAGGATGGGAGTGGTCTTTGAGGCCGCGGAGGCGAGGGAAGAAACGACGCCGGTCTGAGGGGCGGAGGTGACGGCTGAGGAGACGACGCGACGCACCGAGGAAGGCAACATGATGTGTTACCAGGTGCAGGCGCTGGAAAGGGAGGAGAGGGGTCGTTTTTTTGAGGTCAGGACGAGTTCCTGATGTTGTTCGGTTCTATCTACGAAACCCGGATTTGGCCGCTTGGTAAAAGGCTGCGTTGCGATGGACCAGGGTTTCTGGCGCTAACTATTTGTGGCCTAAGGCAGCGATAACGGCATCCCGTCTCTTGCTTGGGCAAGTCACAGTACAACTCTACCCCAACCGTTGTCATCACGGGGCTTCTCCGCAGTTGTAAATCAGGGCAATTAGTGACTCAAAAAGGCGGGAGAATGAGCTTATGGGGGTTGTGATGGGCTTTCGGTCCCCATATGATCACGTTCCGTAACCGAATGAAGAGACAAAGCCAGTCATTATTTGAGTGGCTTGGGTTGCTTGATCTAAAAAAGTGTAATATCTATCAAGAATATGGCCCGAGTCTCCGAGCGTCTCGCTGGGCTTTTCTTCCGCCTCACCTTTTCACCTTTATTCCCAAATGCGAGAAAGCAATGCAACTCCCAACATGGGCGTCATGACAGTTCTATGCTTGTGTGCTACCTGGCAGAATGTTTTTGAATAGCAAGTATTACTGAGACTGAGTGTTGACCCAGCTCAGATAAGAGTTCCAGCCAATTGCAATGATATTGGCAAAGAAGAGACGATGTTGCAAGGGAATGAGAGAGAAGTTGATGACCTGGACAGCCGGCCAGAGCATCCAGTTGGCCTTCAATGCCGTCCACCAGGTCTTCTCAAGGCGCTCCTGCGCACTCTTACCCTCCATGGTAGCCATGCTGCTGAGGAAGACACCGATCATGATGGGCGCAAAGCCAAGCTGGTCGCAGGCAACGCGAGCAAGGACCTCGGCCTTTTTGTTTCTCACGTTGACGTTGCGAGCAAGGAAGGCGAACCAATTTGTGGCCACAGGGCCAAAAACACCTGGCAACAGTCAACAAATGGTTTGATAGTTCAGCAGTAGGATAGACTCACAGCCACCGTACAGGGCCATTCGACCTGTTCGAACCAGGTCATGCTTTTCGATGCCTTTCCTTTCAACAAGCTGTTGAGCCGTGATATCGCCAGTAGCAAAGAGGAAAGAAGTGGTAACGCTCTGAGTGAGCAGTGGGCGAGCAGCCAGTCTGGCGTTGTACCTGGAATCTGTCAGCACGGACGCTTAGATAGATGAATGATACTCGAGTTTGCTAAAACTTACCAACGAATGAAAGAAGCCATGGCGATAGTGTTTAGTGTTTTTCTTGACAGCTTCTCCTTTGGCCTTTGGTCAAAGTTTAAAAAGGTCGCTTTGTGACAAGATTGGCAGACGCCTCCTTGATTTCCCCAACTCTAGAAATTTGGGCCTCCCCCTCAAGTCACAAGGCTGAATAGTAGACACGTCTATGTACGAATCGAGCCGGGAGTGTACGTACGTAGTCGTGGGGAGAAGGGCTAGGATTGAGAAGAGTTGAAGATAAGAGGCGCTCGCTCCTTTCGAAATCTGGTTCAATCTAATTAGGCAAAGAAGGGCGAGGATTCATGTATTGATGCGGCAAAGAAAGATGAGAAGCATAACATCCAATGACGTAGCAGCGATAGGAGGTTAGCTGGCTCTGGCTCTGGCTCTGGCTCTGGCCCTGGCTTTGACTCCAAGGCTTGGGGTGCTACTGTATGGACGCGCTTCTAACCTGGGGCTCCAGACTTTTTGTCCCCCACTGCGGGTGGGACGCCGGGAGCTGGCGATCTTCTACCGTACATCTCGACAAAGGTAGACAATCCGCTTTGCTACATACCGATGACTGTCTTGGAAAGGCGCTTAGTGGTATTTACCTAACGGTACTGTTATATGTGATTGCTACATGCCAACCTCCTCGACTGCCAAGGCGGCCAGGATAGGATCTCAACAAGTAGCTTACAGTATAAAGAGAAACTAAAATCTATTTAATCTTGTCAGGGATTAGAGTCATCGTCTATCTTTCATGGTATTGTTGCTTTGGAGGATTGGTTCTTAGGTGACTTAACCTACCTTGCATAACTGCGCTTCGATTTTTAGAAAGCGTTCATCTTTTAGCGATAATCCTTCACAGCTCACTCTCTGCTTCTTATGACTTCAATCATATGATACATGCTGTTGTTTAGAAGTTTTAATAATTTATCTATGACATTAATAGACATATTACTATATACTTGACAAGTAACGAGTTTTATTAAATAAAAATGTATGCCACAAATCCTAGGTATTGTCAGTGAAGTCAGCTGAGGTATTCACGAGCATATCTCTCGATAATTTGAGACATGCTTCATCCCTGGATGAACTAGTTCTTAAAATGCAAAGCATGATACAATTTCCACTGTTTGATTGTTCGGCTCACGATGCTTTCAATCCAAATGACGTTTGTATTTGATGGTATCCTTAAATTAAACAAAAAGAAAAACATTATTACCGCAATTTTAGAAGTGTTCCTTCCAGAAACGGAACTCAACATCCCTGACCGTTGCAGCTTTGCAAGCACTCTTGATGTCACGAGCTAGAGATACGGTTAGTACGGTTGTTAATAGGGCGTCAACTGGTGAGGAGACATACCTGCTGATGAAGGCCCACAGAAGTATACTCCAACTGTCGTTCGAATGTGAGACTCTAGACCGTTCAGGTATGTTCGGTCCAAGATCCCATTACGCATGGTTGTGAACAGGCGGGGGAAATCAGGGCGACCAAAGTTGGTTCTGGATTGCAGTTCTGTTAAAGGATCCATCTGAGCGCCAACACTGTTGAGAACAATGTTCTGGGCAGTATCGATATCCAGCTTCTGAGTCAGATAAGTATGAATCTTGAGGAATTCTACACCCGTGCTGCCAGGCATGCGAGCCGCTTCGTTGGACTGCTCTTCAAGGGATGATAAAAGTGTTTGGAACCATTCAAATGAGCCAGTATCCTTGCACACCCAGATAAACTCAACACGGCGGAGGCGGCGAGGAGGGTTGGGAGAGTTGCGAAGATGCCAGATGTTCTTGAGGATGGATGCCCAAGGAGTTACGCCAATACCGGTGCCAATGAGCACAGCGATCTCGTTCTCAAAAACATCCTCAGCGGGCGCACCGTATGGACCATCGATTCGAAGGGCGGGCATCTGATCACCGTTCTGAAGGGCGACCTCGTACATACCCATGGGGTCAACATCGTCGTACAGCTTAGCCTGTGCGGCACCGGCACCAAGGGCGTCACCCAGCTCGCGGGTAAAATCACCGACTTGTCGTACGTGGATCGAAACATAGGGGTCGAAAGGGCATGAAGTGATGGTGAAAGGGTGCCACTGGTACTTGGAGAGTGAGGGCACCTGGATAAAGAGCCACTGGCCCGCCTTGTACTTGAACGAGGGCTTGTGGAATTGGATCTCAACAACGTCGTAGGGGTGACGGACGACTCGAGTGATCTTGGTTGCACGTCGAGCGCGAATCTCGCGCCAAAGACGTTCGAGGAGATAGAAACCTCCTGTCCAAAGCTCCCAGCGCCATCCTAGGTAGCCGATGCAGTGCTCCCAGAACTCGTCGCCCGCAAATGGCGAGACCGCTTCAGCTGTGTCGCGCACAAAACATCCAACCGTGTGGGTATAGAGGCCAAGGAAGAAAGGGATGAAGAGATGGTGCGTGTACCAGAATGTCTCAAAGGACTGCTGGCGAATACGAGCGTGAGCGGTTGTGTACATGAGCAGCATGCAAAGCAACATGACATGGCCAGTGATGCCTCCAGCCTGAGCATAGTGAATCTGGAGAGCCGAGACGGGTCTGATCTGGGTCATTTCGACGTTGTAAAAATTGACATAGTGAGCGCCGGTGTGAAGACAGGTGAAGAAGAGGATGGAATAGGCGAGTTGGCGATGCATCCACAAATTCTCGTCGAGCGGGATGAAGCGGATTTTGGGTCGAACCCAGCGCATAATGGTTCGGCATACGGGCAGGAGAATAAGCATGCAGTCGACACTAAGTACGAGACCAGCGCCTCGTGAGATCCATACTGAGAACTTGAGAGTGTTTAAGCCTGCGAGACGGGCATCTGCGTATTGCTTCCACCTAAAGCAACCGTCAGCCAGCGTCTAGTCTATACGAGTCCAAGCGCCAACTTACCAGCCGTAGGCAAAGATGCCCCAGTGAAAGCCCCAGAAGAGTAAATGAAAGGTCAGCTTAGTGGCAGTGAACTGCTTCCGTATTAATTCGGCATATCCGATATGTGAGCCCATCTTTGCGGTTTATGTCGATTTGGATTGGGATTGGAGTTAGTCACGTCGACCGGCGACAAGACTGAGGAAGAACTTCCTCTCGGATACGAGAGAATAATATCGAGTCGGTTGCCAAAATTAAATGAAAAGTAAGACTGATCCAGCAGTAAGAAGCGAAAGTCGTGGCTAAGTAGCCAGTCAAGTGAAAGTTGTTGAGGACGCGATGTGAGAACAGCGACCCGAGATCAAAAGAAGTGAAAAAGAGTTCAGGGAGGATCGCAGGGGAATCCAGGTTGATAAACAAAAGGGTCGCAATCGACCTCGGCCGATACAAGCTGTCAGGAGACCTTTGATACGAAATCCAATTCGATGCGATGCGATGCGATGTGCTGAGATGCGACTCGGATCTTTGAATAGTGTCGTTTAGTCCTTGTACGAGACGTCTCCAGGAGTTATCGAGTTGCCGGATCAGGTACGGAAAAGGTGGATGCCGAGAACGTAAGAATACACCAGACGTGTTGAAACGTCACAGAAGAGCAGCATTCAAGCCGTAGCGAGTTTCGAGGCGGTGCTGAGACAATTGGCGTGAGAAGCGTTTGAGCGATGAGTGTTTCGCCAGAGCGGCAAGGTTGAAGAAGACCAGGCAGGGGTCGGTTTCTTAATTGTTACTGAAACGACGTTGTAGTGGTTGTGTTGGCCCGAGTGAGGAGTCCTTTTCTCTTTGGTCGTAGAAGAGAGAGAGTTGGAGAGAGGCTCAATTGATGAAAAGGGAAGAAACTGGGGACCATCTGCTTTTACTCGACCAACTGACTTAACTTTGATAGTTTATTGCCATCATGGGATCCCAATCGCAACCTAAGCATGCACAAGTTGAGAATGGTTGCATATTGAATTGGACCCCGGGCGCCTATTAGAGGCCTGGGCATTCTGGTTCTGCAGCGTCTGACTGGCCGAGTAAATTTGGAATACTGCAACTTGAAGCCACAAACGTACTCTAGAACCAGTCAACGACACAGGGACCCTGAAGAAACGCCGGGGTTTGCCTCTGAGCTTTTGTCCCGGGCGCTTAGAGAAGAGAAACGCAGCCAACGACAGATGTCGAGTGAGGGGGGCTATACACTATTGATGCACTGTGACGACGCTAGTGGCTAACCGATCCAAAGTGTGCATCTTGGCCCCTGGCATGATACTCTCTCCCCTTGGTAACACTCGTGGTCCCAGCGGTGACGACCGATTTCTCGGGAATGAGTTGGAATTATCGCGGCTCAAGCTGAGATAGCCGACTTGTGTTGGTTGAACCAACAACCAACAGCTCAGCGATCCGTTGATCCACGAGGTTATCTGGACCTCATATCAGTGACAGTGATGCGCTGTAAAAGTCCCAGCTGGATAATTGAGGCAAAGAATCGAACGACTTCTCATCCATGCTGCTGCGCACTTTCATGCTCGGCTAAGATCTTGCTATTGTTGCCGAAACCTTAGTGGTCCACAGGCTAATCAGACCGCTTCTATCACATTACAGTGAGCTTGGCATTGGCACTTGGCTAAAGCTTTCGGGTGAGAGATAATTAAGATCATGCCATGAGTTTCTCTAGTGGTTGGGTGAAAGAACAATACGATTGGGTCTCGCCAGCCAAACCCATCGATCTTGACTTGCATTGGCGCCCCGAAAAATTTAAGAATTATCTACGCACCTTAACATCAAGCCACAGGATGTATATCACAGATATAAGGATATATATACTAGTTATACTGTTCATAGGTAGCCTGAGATTTACGTTAAGTTGATATAAATGTGTTTCATCAGTGAGATAAAAATGGAAAGTTGAGCATATTCATGTCTAGGAATCTAATCCTGGATCTTTTATCCACCTCCAGCATTAGTAACAACCTTAACTCGGAGCCTTCAGTGTCGGCGCCGGACTCCGCTTCGGAGGAGTGGGGCCGGGATCGTGACATGCAACAGCCAAGAACTTGGTATTTATTAATTATCTTTTCTTCTTCTTTGTGATAAATCAGCTCGTCTCAACTAGATCGTGGACACAGCATTGGAATATCTCTTGTGTGGATAAAGCGTGGCTTTGGTGAATTATTTGGCGTATAAATCTGTACAGCGACACATAACTGCGTGTAAGCCTACCTATTAATAAGATTCAAAACCTGCTTCCAAGGTATCATGAAACTTGAAGTATGGCCCAGAAAGACTCATGATATCCATCGCTACAATAAGACATTCACAAATCAATGGTTCCATGACAGAATTCAGGTTCACCATCTCGATACCCCGCCATTTGCCAGGGGAGCTTGAAAGCTCCCCGCAAGCTGACGTGTTAAGTAAGGTAGGTTCTGTACGGTGACCAGAAGCTTAACAAGAGAAATACGTGTGAATTGATCGTTGAAACTATCATAGTTAATTAACGTCGGTCAAGCTGAGACTGACTTATTGGGCAAGACAGAGCGTATTTTATCAGTCCGGCAGAGTACCTACGTAGGTAGTTATAATGACAGTTTAGCCTCGTAAGCCTCAGTGTCATAAACCACACCGGATACAGGTTTTTAGTTCTTTGTCCTAAATCTATCGACCTGCAGCAACCCTTAAACAATAAGTCACCAAGCAAGTCGGAAAGTTGGATAAATTTAGAGCTGGAGAACCATCCCTTAGCTCGTCTTGTGGTGTGTTTTTTTCTTTTTTTCACTACCACTGTGTAGATCGCCTTAAAAATAACATCAAACATCGTCACAGTTACGCCAAGTTTGATCTTTGTCAACCAAGCATTTCGAATTGACTCCATTCGCCAAGGTTTTACTTTGCTTGTACGTGATCGAGATGAGTAAGTATCTTGGAATCGCCAAGATGGAACTCGGCAAGTGCAACACAAATCAACCGATGACGTAGTAACTTACCACCCCAGCGCTGGCTGTCGCATACCAACAACTTCACTTCCATTCATTCACCCCCAGCTACCTTGGCTACAGCTGTTCACATCCATACCTAACTAACCTTTTAGCATCTTTTGCTTCCCAACATTAGCTTCATCTGTCTTTCTCCGCGGACTTCAATTGACTAGGTACTACTTTGTGCTAATTGCACTTTTCAACCTGTGCTAGGCTTCGGCCGCCTCCTTAAGAGTCACTCGCCCGCCATGTCTGGAAGAGACGATGCGGATGAACAGCGCCTTCGCTACAAAGCCCCATACAGCGCTAAGCATCCTATTCCCACAATCTCAAAATATCGAGAAGAGAGAGCTGCTCGTCAAGATGCGGCGGCAGACAAGCCGGATGATACATCACAGGCTGGAGATGCAGACGATTATCAGCTACAACAAAAGTCCAGAGAAGATGCTGGGCCTCAACTAGGGTCGGTCGATTCTGGGCAGGATGAAGGTGACAGACAGAGTGGTAAGAACAAACAGCATGAAGGGATCACAGACACTTCGCAAACCGGACCCCAAGCCTCGGATCCCAAACAGAGGAGAAAGGAGCTCAAGAAGAACAAGAAGGAGAGGGCCGAAAGAGAGGTCACAGATCCTGTCACCCATCTTCCCATCACGATTCATGATTTTACCGACGAGGCTCTGGAGGAAGTTGGTCAGAACGAGCCCACCTACGGCACGACGCAGCGCACAGCAACGGGTTCAAAGAACAAGGAAAAATCAGAAGAACAGCTCTCCGACGAGCATCAAGATATCCAGCAAAGTCATGATGCCATGGGTGAACTCTTTCCGCCGCCGGATTTCGACGCCCTTCGCCTCGAGCTTGCGCAGATCAGCAAGCGTGGTGTCACATTCGGGCTCGCTGGTGTCGCAGCTATTATTGTCAGCGCGTTCTCTTTTGAACGACTCCTGAGAGAGGGCATACCCGATGGTAATACCAAAAGCTTGGTAGTTGGGGGTACCCTATGGATAGCACTAGCAGCGGTCAGCGCTGGAGCTGTCTGGTTCCTAGTTGTATCTGTTCGCGAATGGATGTCCAATAAAGTCAACAACATCTTCCAAGACGAAGTATGGGATGCCCATCGACGAGGCGTTGTCAAAGCATCCAGGCAGCACGATACTGAGACCACGGTTTGGCTCAACTCGCTGATCGGTTCTGTGTGGCCCCTTATCAACCCCGACCTTTTCACCAGTCTTGCAGACACATTGGAAGATGTTATGCAAGCTTCGATTCCCAAGGTGATCCGCATGGTGAGTGTCGAAGACATTGGCCAGGGAAGCGAATCTTTGCGTATTCTTGGTGTACGATGGCTCCCTACTGGAGCTGCCGCTAGAGCGGTTGATGAGGATGGACAGCTTATGTCTCGACAGCAGAGCGATAACGATACCAAGGAAAAAGATGGTGAAAGCAGTGACAGCAGCACTAATATCCAAGATGGTATGGAAGCTGAGGAGGGGGATTTTATTAACCTCGAAGTCGCTTTCGCCTACCGCACCCGATCCACATCCAAGTCTCTCAAAGAGCGGACCAAGGATATGCACTTGTACCTCGCGTTTTATCTTCCTGGAAACATCAAGATCCCTGTTTGGGTCGATCTCCAAGGCGTCATCGGTACAATGCGAATGCGTCTTCAGCTCACCCCCGACCCCCCCTTCTTTGCCCTCTGCACACTCACTTTCCTTGGGCAGCCCAAAGTCAACCTGAGCTGCGTACCTTTGAGCAAGCATGCTGTCAACATTATGGACGTGCCATTCATCAGTAAGTTTGTTCAGTCCGCTGTTGACGCAGCCATGGCCGAGTATGTAGCGCCCAAGAGTCTCACTCTTGACTTGAAAGACATGCTGGCCGGTGATGATTTCAAGAAAGACACCAACGCTGTAGGTGTCCTAGTTATCAACATCAAACGAGGTTATGATTTCAAGATGGGTGATTCTGGGATTCCAATTGTCAAAGATGGCAGTTCGGATGGCTATGTCTCAGTCGGCTGGGCAAAGTTTGGCAAGGTGATGTGGACAACACGCGTGCTCGAGAACGAGATGAATCCCTGTTGGGACGAGACCTGCTTTATACTAGTAACCCCACAAGAACTCAACATCGACGAGCGTCTGCGTGTTCAGCTTTGGGACTCTGATAGATTCACTGCAGACGACGACCTCGGACGGATCGAGATCCCTATCAAAGATCTGATGAGAGACGACGAATCCAATGGCCGTATGGCTCATCGAAAAGACGGCTTCAGGGCTCTGAAGTCGGGGGACAATATGCCCGGCAAGCTGGAGTGGAGCGTTGGCTACTATTCCAAGACCAGAATTCAACAGTGCCAGTTCGAGAAGCAGACCCACGACCCCGAGATTCGCTCCATGGATCAGCTTCAAGAGAAGGTCACAGCATCAAGCGAGTGCAAACTCCGCGAGACCATGTTCAAAGAGGGTAAGAAAGAGCGGGACGGCAACGAACTTGAGCAGCAAAAGGCCCAAGAACTCAAGGCTGAGCAGGATGCAATGATCATCTCAGCACCTCCCCCTGAAGAATTCCCTAGCGGCCTGCTTAGTATCCAGATTCACAACGTCACCAGTCTCGAGTTGGAACGCCTCAACAAGCGAAAGGCTTCAAACGACGCCGAAGCAACTGATGAGGAGGAGTCCGGCGATGGACTACCAAGTGCGTACTGCACCGTTATCCTGAATCATCGGAAGACATTCAAGACAAGGACCAAGCCTCAAAACTCCAAACCATTCTACAACGCTGGCTGTGAGCGGTTCATCCGCGATTGGCATGAAGCAGAGGTTTTTGTCGCGGTCCGCGATGCCCGACTGAAAGAAGATGATCCTTTACTGGGAATCATTCATCTGCCCCTGTCAGAAGTCTTTCGTGAGAGCTCACAGGTCATGGGCTTCTGGCCTCTGACTGGCGGTATTGGCTACGGACGCGTCCGCATCTCCCTGGTCTTCCGCAGTGTTCAACTACAAGCGCCACGAAATCTCTTGGGTTGGCAGTATGGCACTATCGAGGTGCAGCCCACAGTCACAGTTGTAGACTGCCCCAAGGATTTGCGCTCGTCCAAGCTGAAGTTTCGAACCAACATCAGCAGTGGCAAAATGTATACTGAGGAGGGGGATGATCAAGCAACAGTAACATGGAAGTCGAAGCGAGATAAATCACTTGCTTTGGCTGTTGCATCAAGATATAGTAGCTGCATGTCTATTGCATTCCGAGAGAAGGGCTTTTTTGGAGATGATACAGAGGCATTTGCTGTCCTGTGGCTCAAGGACATTGTTGATGAAGAAGAGATGGAGCTGGAGCTGCCAATATGGAAGGGGGACTTTCAGCGTGCTACGGCTTGCTGTTTGGAAGAATGTGGTGAGAGGTTGGGCACCATCAAGCTCAAGCTCACATTCTGGGCCGGTTTGGTATGAACTCCCATCATACACTACAACCTCTAATCAGGAATTATGCACAATTACTAACATCGTTTGCAGGGAAGTGCCCACTCACGCTGGGTGAATCGCGATGGTCACCTGAAGAATGTTGTAGAAGTGATTGAAACTGCCCGCGATAATCTCGAGATAGGTCGCAAGGAGAAGGAAGCTGGCGTCGTGCAGTCCGAAGACGAAGGTTCCGGCCCCGTACACCGTCCAGCTTCGATAGGAAGCAACTCGGATTCTAGCTCAAGCTCCTCGGATTCAGAAGGCGACGACAATGAACAAGAGTCCGGAGTCCCGGACGGAAGTTCTTCTAATAAACAAGGACCTATAGACCAGCTCCGGGATTATCGGCGCAGAGACAAACGCTTGCATAGGCAGCACCGAGGCCTAATGCAGTGGAAGGTAAGGTCTAACTTCCCTTGTCCTTGTCCTTGTCCCACGTTTTCTTTTCTCTTTCGGGTTTTATTTTAGCTCCGCCTCTTTCAGAGGGGGTGTGTACACCAACTCCGCTCCCAAAAGCAAGACAAGAACTGACAGATGTGTCTAGATCCCGCGGACAGCAAAGTGGATCAAGCACAAGGTTGACCGCGTTGGGGATAAAGCGTCTAGCGTCTTTGAACATTCTTCCAAGCAACCTGGAATCGAGACCGAGGTCTAGATCGAGCTAATCAGGAGAATGACATGGTATTATATTTCGGGCATCAATTGACCGAATGAGTTGGCAATGAACCACATATTTTCACAAAAACAATAATATCAAAAGAGCACGGCATGATGCGATTCATATCTTGAAAGATAGCAAGCGAGGAGTGGTTATACGGAGTATAGTGGATTAAAATGCCGATTTATATGGGGGTCCTTGAAGGTTGAGATAGTAAAAGAATATCAAATTAAAACAAAGGTATCATCCATCATTTATCGTTCCCACCGCGTCGTTACTAGGTATCTTGTCCTTGTGGAAACCGAACGTTTCCTCGGTTTGTTATCGTATAATGGACAAATATATTTCCTTGCCCAAGCATTTGTAGGCAATCAAAAAGCCACCCTTCCGTTTTTGCCATAATGATGACCGTCTATAAAACACAAAACAAGAGAAAGTGTTAAAATCAAACCATAGACCCCTGATATGCTCTCCGCTGTTCTGCTCCCCATCAAGATGAGAGAGGTATCCCGTTTCCAACGCCTTCCCATTGTGTGTAATGTGTAATGCATGTTTTTGTGAATGCTGCAGCCCGAATGACGATAACAGTTACAAGTGATGTCTTAATTAATGACAAGTGCTCCGTAGACGTGGCGAAAGGATCCCGATTCAGGCTGTGATAGATCAGCAATTTGGTGTGAAATAGCTCCGGGCTTGTTGGACTGATCGATCGCTGGTCCGGACCGTTAACGTTGGTCTAGTTAACGGCGAGTCGTCGACCGATTCTCGCTCCTAAGCTTATTGACGTTCTCCTCTGTTAATGAGTCCCCTGTCTGTAGTTCATGGAATGAATTCCTCCGGTAGCTCGATGGTCCGCCTGCGGCGTCAATGAGCTTGTTTTCTTGGAGTCTGTTGGACCATTCTGTTTCCCCCTCTGGTCGCCTGACCTGAACTGCTAGCTCGGTGGAATCAAAGGGAGAGGGCTCATTCTGATATCCATTGGTCGTTAACGGCCGGGGCGTAATGGGACTGCCGTTGAAGTCTTCCGATGTACGCGGCATTTCGTTCTCATCGATGCCCACGTTCGGAATATCGGCATTGTCGCAATGTTCGCTCATCTCTGAGCAGTCAGAAGCAGAAGGATCTGGTGCCGTCGAAACGCGACGCCGCGCGTGGCACCACCGTAGAAGCATCTTCTCTAGTATGCCACTCCTAACTGGCTTGGCCAAATAGTCGTCCATGCCTGCCTTGGTGCACTTTTCGCGATCGCCTTGAATTGCTGAAGCCGTCATGGCCACAATCGGAACATCTTGAACAAGTGACTTATAAGGCTTGTGATGTCTCAATAGATGAGTACACTTGTAGCCATCAATAATGGGCATCTGTACGTCCATGAGAATGATATCCGGCTTTTGTTTGATGCCTTGTTCAACGCCAGAGAGGTATTCCAGGGCTTCCTTGCCATTCCAAGCAGCCGTTACTTGGAAGCCAAGTCTGCCAATAGTTTTGGTTGCAATTTTTTGATTGATGGGACTGTGATTAGTTAGCTTGACATGCGTCTGTAGAGACTGCTCGTTACTCACTTATCCTCAACCACCAAAATGTGAATCTTGGCTCTTTCAGATAGAGAGAGCTCCTGATCAGGGCTCGAACTTGATGATATACCGAACCGAGCTCGGCGTGACCCTGAAGAGCCCCCTTGCATTCCATCAGAGGGTGGTGGAGTGCCAAGAATCTGGTCGTACTCTGAACTATTGCAGGACATGCTTAACTCAGATTGCAATCTATCGGGAATTGCACCTGCATTGGCAAGGCCTGCTTCTGCTGGGCCGCTTGGCTTGTTGAAGGGGATCCAGAATGTTGCCCGGGTTCCGACACCGACCTTCGAATCGAGCGAGATACGCCCATGCATAAGGTCCAACAGATTCTTGCAAATGGTCAGACCCAACCCAGTACCACCAAATCGCCGAGCTGTTGAGGCATCACCTTGACTGAAAGGCTGGAAGAGCTTCTTGCGAACATCGTCCTGGATGCCGATACCTGAATCTTCGACTGTAAACCGAACCTCGATATTTTCTGGCGTCTCCTTTTCGGCAGTAACCGAGAATTTGACGTATCCTTGATTCGTGAATTTGATACTGTTAGTAAGGAGATTGGTAAGAATCTGTCGCACGCGTCCAGGGTCTCCAATAACCACTAGATCGTTTCCTATACCATCCCCAATATCTGACCGGAAATCGAGATTCTTCCGTTCCACGGCGAACTGTAGCATTCGCCTCACCTCCTTAACAATGTGTGACAATGAGAACTGCACTTCTTCTATATCCAAGCGCCCGGATTCGACCTTGGAAAAGTCCAGAATATCGTTGATGACGGTAAGGAGGGAAGTAGCCGAACTCTGAATGTTTTCAACGTATTCTTGCTGCTCCTCGTCAAGCTCCATTCCGGTTAGTAATTCGGCCATTCCTAACACACCCGTGATGGGTGTACGGATTTCATGAGACATGTTCGCAAGGAACTGGCTTTTGAGTCTATTGGCTTCCTTTGCAGCTGCTTCGTTGGCCATGGCCTGTCGTTTCTCCTGTGACTGTTTCTCCAGGGCTTTCTCGCGAATTTTTAGTTCGGTCACGTCCATGATTACACCGATAACGCCCTCAACGTATGTATCGTTCTCGACACTTCCCTCCTGTGTCCTTTTACCAATCATTGGGAGGAAGCGGGTTCGATACCAGCGGTCATCTGGTCAAAGTTAGTAAGGCCTGGCAAGTCCTCGAGGTGTTCCCAATTCCTACCAATCCCATGTTCCTTGACATCTTGTACTACTTTTCCATCGAGGATGAGCTCTATAGGCTCGAGGAACTCTGGACGCTCTCCATCTGCGAGCTGTGCAGTCAGGCGGTTGAAAACGGTGTACATGTTCTCCCCAATGAACCATCTCGTCCCATCATGGTTCTCCTCATGCATATTGTTCCAGATCAATGCGCCTTCCAGCATTGTAACTTTTCGGTTCGGGTCAACAGTGAAAATCGTAACATGAGAGTGTGCAATAACGCTTAGAAGTTGTTGTCGTGTACGTTTGGCAGTCACCTTGGTTTGAATACTTTCGTGAACATCGGTACAGGTTCCTGTAGGACATAAGAAATCAGACAAGAGACCTCACGCTAACAATCCCATACTCACCGAACCACTTCTCAACTTTGCCAGTCTCCTTGTTGCGCAGGGGCATTGCCCGACCGAGGAACCAGCGCCAGTCACCCTCTTTACTCTGGCATCGGTATTCTGTCATATAAGTATCGCCTGTCGCCAGTGAATGTTCCCATCTCCTGTTGGCCTCCACAAGATCGTCCGGGTGGAAAGCATTCACCCATGACTTGCCAAGGCTGTTCTCCGGAGACAGCCCAGTATAGGTGTAAAAGCGAGTGTTCCAGAAGTCGACCAATCCATCAGTTGTCGCCGTCCAGACCAGTTGAGGCATAGTATCACAAATAAGTTTGAATCTTTCCTCATCTCGCTCTTTGATCTGCGTAATTTCCTCAGTCATGACGGTAACATCTCGTCCTGTAACAACGCCCGCAAGAAATTCGCCCGTGGAGTCGTCTCGAATTGCCTCTCCAAGAGCATCAAAGACACGCCTGCTCCCGTTTTCATCATACATGCCAATTCGAAAGCCGCTAAAAGGTTTCTCCGTTTTAAGTAGCACAGAAATAGGATTTTCCTCAACGGCGAGGCGGCGAGAAAAGTCCTCAGTATATACGTGCCAGTACTTCATAAGATCGAACCCGTTAACAGACTTATCGAGCGGGGCATCTTTCTGGAAAAGTTTCCGGGCAGCAGTATTCGGAAACGTGACACTGCCATCTTTCCACATGGCAACAATAGGCATCTGGGTATTGTTCAGCAGGGCGTCTTTTATCAAGAGCATCTTTTGCAGAAGTGAAGGTGTGCTTGAATAAGTCGCAAAAGACGGGGGTCCCATCGGAGGGAAAGGGCTTGAAGACATGGTAACGATCCCTGGGCTATGGAAAGAAGGCGAGTTTGAGTCTCGACTGGAGGCAACCGACGACGGGTTAGAATGGGCAATAGATTTGCGCTCGGCAGCCTCGAGAATATTCGGTCTCGCGATGGATCTCTTAGAGCTAGGGAGGCTCGGTGGCGGTGATTGTGCATTGGTAAAGGTGAGTGTGAAAAATGTCTGGTGGTCCTCTAGTTCCCATATTGTTATAATCATCTTGGCGTAGACTTGGTACTCGGACTCTTTGGACTTGTAACGGGTGTCGAATGCAGTGTTGTTGATGCCCTTGCGGGTGATTACAACCTCTACTACAGTATCCTGATTCTTGTGGACGGGTGAGCTTGGACGTCTCTCGGGGATGGGCATAGTGCTTGTAGTTGGCGTGGCGTCGCCGCCGTTCTGAGAAGGTCGTCGTGAGTCCTTTGCTGAAGCTCGTACACCAATTTCATCTACCCGAGAATCAAGAAAGGCCTCCCACGTCGCCCATACAGGCTGACCGTCCTGTAACATATCAACACCAACTTGAGATAGAGTCTGTCCCCGCAAACGTTCGATGGTGTGAGGCGTATCCTCCTCTTCAGAGTCTTCCGTAACTATCCCCAACATTCGACCCATTGCTTCGTTGGCAAGAACAATTGTTTTGAGGTTATTGAGAACAATAGTTGGCACAGGCAGGTATTGCATGGCAGAAAATGCGAGCTGACCGGGAGAGATGCTAGGCATGGTCAACCGAAATGGGCTTTGAGACGGCGAACGTGAGGCATCTCCTAGGTCTCTCTGAAAGCGTCCTGCAGCAAATGGGCGTGGAGTCGCATCTTGGCCTTTGATATCGTTGGCCAGGTCGAAGGTAGCTCTCGGTCGCGCATAGTTAAAGGTAGTCGGGACGGGAGCTTGAATGTGGTTAGGGTGAGATTCAGAGCGAGTCAACGGGGAACCAGTATCATGGACAGCTGCGGCGGGCCTAATAGCTCGGGTTTGGCTGCTGGCACGAGGTTGTTGATGAGGGCTCATGTCGGTGCTGCGTTATGAGGCATGGAGAGTGGACGTCGTTTGAGGCGACCTGGGAAGTGACGAAACGTGAAGGCCAGATGTCGCAGCACAAATGCGGCAGAAGAAGAATGTTGGAACTTGAAAGTTGTGAACACAATGGCTTGGGCGATGAAGCCTGGGGTGCCGATGGTCTCGACCTTGAGACAAGGCCCAGAGGGAAAGTGCTCAGTGGAGTTGATCTACCTTGAATCGACAAGTGACCATGGATGAGGAATTGGCATGGCGCAGAGGGGGGAAAATGCCGTCAAGGTCAGGGAAGCCGTGGCTCTTGATCTAGCTCTTCTAGGCACGGCGTCGACGGAGGCGGGATTTGACTTCAGAGGGTGTGGCTAGGACGGTTTAGTCCTCGTTATCGAGTGTCAAGGAGAGTTGAGTATGTCCGATCAGATGAGGATGCGACTCGGACAAAATATGAATGGCAAAGATCAAATCAACGATCTAGAGCTGAGCAAGAGATGAATGACGAATGCCAGGGCAAGGCTGGATTGAGCTGGAAGCCCAGTCTTGAGGTGGAGAAGACAAGATAAGGTGAAGTTGAAATTGGATAAAAGAAATGTTCAGGTTTGTGTAATTGTTGAAGGGAATGCCTCGAGTAGGCATTGATTTTCCCTCTCGTGCCGTCGAACTACACATTGAAAGAGGTCGAAACCCAAGGACCCTGAATTGACACACCTTCCTTCTGAGCCGTGTGATAGGTACCTAGGTACCTACCTACCTGGTAGGCAAGAGCATCCACGGTCGAGCGGGCGGGGGGTCTCACAAGCTCCGAGGGTCTTACGGGGGGTTTAACGCCCTGCTGGTACCTAAGGTAGTAGGTCCAGGTCCCTTCCCAGCGCCTCCCATCCATCGCACCTCAGTACAATAACACAGATACCTGCATGGCGGGGGCCCGGGGGGGGTCTTGCCTATGGGGCAAGACGAGGTGGGCCAGCCAGTCCCACTCTAGCCTCTAGGATTCTGTATAGTGGGGCAGCTGTAGCCCGCTGTCCACACAAAGTGAGCGCTGCCGCGTTGCCAAGCCAGGGTCAGGATCGCCTCCACAGCCGTGGGTCCACTCTACCCTGTCTTGAAATGCCGATCAAGCATGACAATCGCAAGCCCTGATTTCTGCGGTGAACATTTGATTTGTTTTTGACGGAGGACCTTAATCCTTGTGT